>CAAKHC010018916.1:22255-36902 GCA_901007825.1 Macroramphosus scolopax
CTGTCAGGACAAACACACACACACACCAGACACACACACACAGACCAGATACAAACACACACACACACACCAGACACACACACACACACACACACACACACACCAGATCCACACACCCACACATCAGATCCACACACACCCACACACACACACCAGATACAAACACACACACACACACACACCAGACTCACACACACCAGATCCACACACCCACACACCAGATCCACACACCCACACCCACACCCACACATCAGATACACATGCACCAGATCCACACACACCCACACACCAGACACGCACGCACACCAGACACGCACGCACGCACGCACGCACGCACGCACGCACGCACGCACGCACGCACGCACGCACGCACGCACGCACGCACGCACGCACGCACGCACGCACGCACGCACGCACGCACGCACCACACACACACACAGCTTTTCCTTTTCCCTCCTGCTGACTCTACTTCATACCTTGGTCTCACTGTTTGACATCACAATTTTCTCTGCTGGATTCATGTGCAGTGCAACTTGCATCATGACCCTGAGTGGGGTAGAGGAGAGTTTCACTTGTTCTCTGCCCTCATATCACCATCGTTGAGGTGACCTTGAGCACCTAGATTACCAAATGCATGTATTCTAACTTCTATTCTAACCAGAGTAGTTGTATCATATATTATTGTATATAGTAAAGTATGTTATTGTTCAACTAATCTACGTGTCTGTTTATGTTGGGTTTTTTCACAGGTGTCAAGATGTTGGTAGTGAGGAGAGGCAAAGAGAGAAGAGAGGAGAGAAGTGCCCATTTCTAGAAAATTCTGGTTCAGAAGAGGACGTCCTACAGATTCTACAGTACATGGCCACCATACTGGGTAAGACTGTGAAGTAAAAAGTGTGTGTGTTATTATTTGTATGTGTTTTGCAGAGCAAATGATACTTTAGGAGAGGATTGGCTTTATATTTGTCTGTCCTCGTAGCCTCTGATCATATTGAAAACTCTCATATTGCTTCTGACGGGAGAGATAGAGATAGATAGAGATAAGAAGAGAAGGTGGAAGGTGGACTAATAATGCAGCCTAGTCTTTTGCACCCAATGTTTCCTTTTCGTTAATTATAACTTCTTCCAATGGCTGCTTTGTCACATTTAGAGAAGACCTGAACGAACCTGTGATATTTTCTATGAAGCTAACCCACAACTGACACACCCACAGGTCGAGGGTTATGGGTCAACCCATGCAACATCTGTATTGTCGCTCACTGCCAACTGTGAAAAGAGTTTGTGATCTTTATTACATGCCAAAACACACCTAAACACTACCCCTCTCTTTACCATGCATGTGCCTCAGTATTATTATTGTTTGTACATTGTAGACACGTATAATGAAAAAGGCAGATAAAGTATCGCAGCCTAGCCGCAAATATCAAACGACTACATGTGAAGCACAGACACACAAATACACTTTATGACTCATTCCCAAGGCTTGTACTTTCTATTTTGCCTAAAACTCGCACGCATGCATGCACAGACGTACGCACGCATGCACGGATGCACGCACACGCACACGCACACGCACACGCACACACAATGTCTTGGTGAGTCACTCTTTGCATCTTTGTCGTCCCTTTTGTCCCATCTACGATCCGTCTGCATCTATGCTCTCCTTCTGGTCCTCCTCTGTCGTCTCCCAGCTTGTTGTGCAGATCCACCGCTGCTGTATTTGTAAACTTCTCGGTCCCTCAGTCGATTTCTTATCGGACCCTTTTTCCCCTCACAGTCCCAACGTCAGGCTCCTCTTCTCTCTTTGACTGTTTGAGTTCTAACAAATCTTAAGGCCATATAGACATAAATAATATTTGGCTAAGATTATGTTATAGTGTCCATTCAATTAGTACTTTCAGTTCACGTATAATTACAGCGTGTGATTATTGAGACAGGAACTTGGTTCCCACTCGGCACCTGGTGCAGTGATCCAACATTCTGAGAGTAAAGTAGAACCCACTGTGAATAACTTCCCCAGTCATCCCTCCGTTATATGTGGCCCCTCTGGATGTAAGCCATAGTAGCATCAGGCAAGTAGCCCAGATGTCCTTCTCTAAAGCCATGTCAGAATCCTGAAGGGTTCAGATGGAATATATGATCAGTCCAGCATGTTCTTGATGTGCCTGGATGACATCCACAGCGAGCTGTCCAGAAGGCTTTTGTACCTCAAGTCTGCTGTGGCAGGACAGTTGAAATCTCTCTCTCTATTTGAATGTGAAGAATAACCTAACATGGACCTAAAAAAATCATTGGAAAGTTATAAATTTACTCTCAATCATGATTCATTCTATCAAAATGTTGTAGCAGGGCTTCAATAACCTCGGACAAAAGGTCAGATTGTTTTTCTAGTTGCCTAGTCTGAACATTCTGACATCTCCAAATTTTGTGATGCCTTTCACATGTTTTATTTTGACCATTTTATTTTTGTATTTTTGTATTTGCAGTTTTTATTCATATGAAGTCTCAGTTTTAATTTCGTTGTAATTCTTTAATCCTCTCTTATTCTCAGTCTTAATACAGTCAGTATGAATGAGACATGATTATTATGATCACATCAATATCCATAATTTCACCAAGGCTGTGATGTTTGATTGCATTGAAAACTGATTTTCTGTGGTTAATATGCTTTAATTTTTTTAAATGGAAAAGGCAGCTATCACAGCAGATTATTGTACACACTCTAATGTGCTAGATGACTTGTTGAAGTGCAGATTTATGTGTTGAATTAATATGATAAGACAAGTAATTTAAATGCAAGCCTGCAGAATTTTATTGATCACATTGCTAATCTCACCTGTAACATTGTTAATCTGCACACAGTTGCAAATTGATTTAGCACAACTACTAATGTTGCTAATGTGACATCCCTGCAATAAAATGTTCACAACATGGAATATGAAATGACGGTTCAAGATGTTAAGAGAAGTGATAATTGATTTAATTGTTGAACTGAAATGGGGGTTATTCTGAGAGGAGGTCTATCGTTCATTAATTCATATTGATGGGATCGACCAGATATATGGACACCACTCAGTACAACACAGCACGGTTCAGCAGCACCACACATTACAAAGAAATACTGAATCAAACACCAACAGATTTATTCATGAATGGAAGATTTACTGAAGGGTTTTCTTTATCGATGGTTCACCTAATGAATTGAAACGTGTCTGTTCTGAAAAGAATGATTTGTACATCGCTGACATCGGGTGTTCCTGTTTCATCCTCCTTTCTCTCAGGAGTCCCATTCTGTGAGCTGCGAGAGCATTTCGGAGAGCAGTTCTTTGGCCTTTGCTTTGAAGAAAATGAGCGAGTGCTCCGAGCTGTAGGCGGCAACCTCCAGGATTTCTTCAATGGGTTTGATGCCATTCTGGAACACATTCGCACCTCCACAGGTCGCCGTGCCTCATCTGAGAGCCCCTCCTTTCAGTGCAAGGATCCCCACGAAGAGGAGAGAGGGAGACGAAAATTGGACAAAGTTGGAGAGCGAGGAGAAACAGACGGAAGAGGAAGGTTGTTGCTTCTTCATTGTTTCAATCCTGCCCCTGTTGTTGGATTGGTCATGCCGGGGTTTATCAGAGCTGTTGCCAGGCGGATCTTTCATTCAGATGTTGAAGTGGAAGAAGTGCCACCTCTAACTCCCTTGTTGCCCAATGAAGACATAGAACATAGTGATAGTGACTCCACAACACCCACTGCGACCGCATCCCCCACTGCCTCACCCTCCTCCTCCTCCCCATCCACTCCCTCTACTTTCCCAACCACTGTACCCACAGTTTGCTTGTCCTTCCAAATCCAGGAGAGATCTCCTCCTTCCTTCTCCTCCCTCCCAAATGCTGCTCCGGTGTGCTCGAAGAGAGCCCCCCTCTCACTTTCCACCAATCCCAGTGATCTGTGCATCGGCCTGGCCACGTTTTGCCGTGCCTTTCCATTTCACCTCGTTCTGGGTTCACGCATGGAACTACTGCAGCTCGGAGAGGGATTAAGGAGGCAGGCTCGCATCGAGCCTCATCGGACTCTCTCATTCAGGGAATGTTTTGAGATTGTCTCACCCAAGATGGAGCCTTCGTTCCAGGGTATCCTACTGAGGCTTGCATCTCCGTTTACCATCCGTACCAGGCCCGACACCACACAGACTGGCACCAAGGAGAAGGTAAAGATATCATTTCAAACAAACAACTTCACCACACATCATAGGAATAAAAATCTGCTTGATTACATGCAATCAGTTAAACATTTTGCAGGATGACTTGTTCCATTATCTGATATTTTTCATCAAATCCCCAGAAGAGACCAAACCCAGTCATGAATTCAAAAGAGGAACAGAACCGTCTTTGTGTCTTAGACCTTCACATGGAGCTTCACTATCATCCAGAAGTAATTAAATTGCATAAAAAAGAGGAGGGAGTCGACAAAAACAGAGTTCTTTGGGACTTTAGACAAAAGATAGTGTATCGGTGCGATACTAGGATGCAGGCTGTCCTCACAAGGATGCATCAGATACATTTTCACATTCACACATCTGGGCAGGACAAAGCTGCATTTTAGAGCCTGACGGTCTGAAACTGAAACTGAGCAGGATGACAGGGACAAAGCACAGTCGGCTGCAGTAAAGAAACCATTGGAGTCCAAACCATTAAAAACAAAGTGGCCAGATTGGAGTGATATGGATCTACAGGATCGGCTCTTAACATCTCAAATGTAATGTTGATAGACAGGTTTTAGTTTTCATCGTGTTTGTTCTTGGTTCTCTTCTCTTCTGTGATGTGGTGGTGGTGTACTGTGTAGCTGGAGGCTAATTATGTAAACAGAGCCCCAAAAGATGAACATTTCTTTGACAACACCAAAGCACAGTAATAGTTGTTGCTTGCAAGGATGTGAACCTCCTGCTGTCCTTCATGTAGGCACGGCAGCACTGTGAGTAAAAAGGATTGAGGGACTTTTAAATGAAATATAAAAGAATAGAAATTAAAGGGTGTAGCAGTCGGATAATTACCCCTTCAGTGAATTACATTAGATGTCTTATACCTTTTAAACAGCCAGTCACACTGGTGCTTCATGAAAAGGGTTCAGCAAATGGCGAGACAGCTTCTTTGAACAGGAAGTCAATGTTTTTATGGGTCGTCCTGAGTGGCAAGATTTAAATTCTCTGCACCACAAATCAAAGTCAGATGCTGCCGTTAAAAGTCCTGTCATGTCATGTCATGTTTTCCTTTCCTGTCATAGTGCTGTGTGTGCTAGTCTACGCCCTGGCACATGAATAGAGCCAACAGCCAGCATGCTCACAAGGCAAAGACTTTTATGAACAAACTTTATATGATTTGTATTTTCAGGTTATCATGAGAATTCTTTTTTTAATTTGGTACAAGAATCAAAATGATCAGTTTTCTTCTACTTCATTTTATTTCATTTTAACTATGTTTCCCCCATTGGTGTATAACTGTTTTATAAAATGGTGTACTATTCCAACTTGTGTGACTAACTGGAGGTCGGGTCCATTACAAATATGTCCAGTTGAACAAATGTCGTCCATCGTTTGTCGTCCCTGTATCTCAGTACTCTAGGGTTTCTCAGAGATTAGTGAATTCAATTGAAATATCAGTGTAATTCTCTCACAAAACTTATAGTAATTCAACAGATAAAGGATTAGAAAGGACATGTTGGAGAAGACAGGGGGAGCGGAGTAGAATATATCAGCTAAAGGTTAGCTGAAGTATCAGTTTTTGTGATTTTGTGAAGCAGCGCGAAACTATAATCATCTATCCTCCTCATCTCTGCTATCCAAAAAAACATCTGTATAAAAAAACACTCCTGCATCTTCACCCTGCTTTCGCTGAGTTAGTGCAGTTGTCTCCTGTTTGCGTGTGTGTGCCACCACCAGTCGGACTGGGCACTGTTGAAGTTTAACTATGACACAACCTCTGCAGACATCAGCCTTCAACCAAACACTTGACACATCTGCGTTGCAGTATTAGAAAGAGGTAGATGGCCATCTCGTAAAAGCTCCTGAGCTCCAACAGAGGCTTACTGTAAAAGCTGTCACCACATCTCCTCTCGCTCAAAACAGCACCGCCTAATCTAGCAATTTTCTGGACAAACCCTGTAGCCCTGCTAGTGAGAGACACACCTCTCAGCATCTATTGTGTTCGTTCAGTGGCAGAATTGCCTGATCACATGCAAGCTGACGGATACAAATGAGCTTCACAAAAGAAATATATTCTGTTGCTCCCGACCGTCTCTCTGAGTGATCGTATTACATGTAAATAGCAGAACTCACGACAGTTGTCTTCAGTTATGAATATGGTTATTTTCTCAGACGGTTTTAGAGTCTGATTTTAAGAGTGGAAGAGTGGAACTGATTGCTGGGGGAAATCATAGTATTTATGGGCGACATCTCAGTCCATATAATCCTCTTTATTTTTTTAAATTCTGGCATGTTTCTAACACTTCTGCAGCATCCAGTCATATGTGACGGTGTCAGCTGTGGAGTGGAAGATAACAGAAGGGTGGGCTGCTGGACTTGGCAGTTTTTTATAGTTAATAAATACATTTAAATAATGTATTTGTTTTTTTTGGCCTTTCTTTCGTGTTTATATTATGATGCAGGTCGACAGGGGTTCAGGCCCAGAAAGATCTTCCTGGGGAACCGTTAGGACGCTCAAATCTGTGATGTCATACTTGTTATTTTACAGATGCAGCTGTACTACATTGGTTGGGGCTACTGAATGAGCTACATGTCTGCCTGTGCACCTGCGTGTCTGTGAACAAAGAGAATCTTGACATTAGCACCACTTTTGATCTGTCTCTATAAATCCCTGATGTGATGGTTTGTTTGTTCAGTGGAGAGGGCTTTGAACAATCCCTGCCCGCCCTGTCTCTGTCTGCTCTTTACAAATTCACAAAACAGCGTGAATGGATATAAAGTGAAAGGGAAAAAAGTAATGAATATGACAAATACATGATTTAGTCAGAATGTTGAGAGCTAAGAATACTGATGTGATTGGTGGGTGGATACATCTTTGATTCTACTCCTGAGATCGACTACTGCCGTGGGGTTAAAAAGGGATCTTGAAAGAAAGCGTAGAAACAGAGCTTTCCACTACCTCAGAAGAGTTATTGGATCTAGTAACAACTGACGATGTGGCCGTGGCTATCAGTGATGTGGATCAATGTGCACCGTCGACTCCAAACACAATGAGCCTGAAACTACTGAATCCAGCCACCATGCTAATGGCCTCTTCATCGTTATCTCTGTTGTGCAAGAAAGAAACAGTAAACACGGTTAAATGTGTGATTTGCTCAGTTGTGTCTCATTGTTAGGTGACGAAGGACCTAGAAGAACGGATCCATGAGTTATTGATCCATGGAAAAGGGTTTTGGCGAGACATGATTTTTACTATTGTGGAAAGTCATCACGGTTGTGAAGAATAAACGAGTCTTTCTAGTCGGAATACACAACTGATGGAGACTATCATAGAGCTACGTAAAGTAGAAGTCATGTCAGAGCTGCATTGGACTGCATCACACGTACAGGTGTACCAGGACTGGTTGGTGAGTGTATGCTCACAGGTTTAACATTTTTATGACAAACACCATTGTTATGTCTGTTTCTATTTGGCTCTACACTTTTCTTATGTCTTCAGAATTTGGGAGCAAACATATTTATGAAACATATTTATGTCGACTCACCTCAACCTTTAAGCATAGATGAGTTCTCCTCACAGTTTATGGTTCACCCCGACGTCAGCATTTGAAGATGTCTGCTGACTCTTTCATCGCAAACGGCACGGCCTTTTGATGTAGCGCTGTGGCTACATGCTGTGTGCACTGGGAACGTTGGATTGAAGAGTACTGCACAATATAGCCGGGGTCTGACGAGCTATGAGCATTGCAGCATTGTGTTTGTGTGTTTGTGAGAGAGAGGGATGAGAGAGGCTGACTCATTGACTCTGCTGCTCGGTGCTTGTTCATGCAAATGAGAATCTGTTGACATGCCAGCGTCTGCTCACAAAAGACTATCCATTAGCTGTCCGTTCCACCTCCAGCTATCCCACCCTTCATCTCCCTTTTGTATCTCTTTTTCATTCTTCAAGTCCAGTTTCTCTCATATTCCCCATGACTCTCTCCCTCTTCCTCTCTTCTCTTCTCTTCTCTTCTCTTCTCTTCTCTTCTCTTCTCTTCTCTTCTCTTCTCTTCTCTTCTCTTCTCTTCTCTTCTCTTCTCTTCTGCAGCCTGTTAATGTCGTCAATTACTTCAGATTCGGAGGTATCCACGTGCCTGGCATCCCGTTGTGGGAGGTGTTATTGAGTTACTGTCGCTGCTTTACATTTGTTTTGATTAGGTCAAGAATGAATAAGCACAGTTTTGATTTTCCACTGTTATAAAACAATACTGGTGTCGAGTTTAGTGGTTTTGGGCACAAAACACAAAGATAAACGTTGTCTCAAAGTCCTGTCAAAGGTTGGTTTTACTATATGTCTTAAAGGAAGTAATATCAGAGTATAGTTAAGATAAATGTGTTGATGTTGTGAAACCAGGCTTCACAGCAAAAACCCTCCACATGAGCTGTTTTCCCTCCCTGACTAACATCCTGTCTGATCCTTGAAGATTTCCCAGTTACGGGTACAGTATTCCTTGACGTTGGCGGTGCACTGACCTTGAACAAGGGCTCGGCGTACGTCAGCAACAACTTGCTACAAAGAAGACTCGGTCTGACATACTGGACTAGAACACAACATACTGGGCTCCGCTTACTGTATTATTTTGTACCCACCTCTGTAAAATACAATTTAGATTTATTTCACTCTTGCCCTTTGTTGTACTCCTGCCCCCCCCCTCCCCCCCTGTATTTTTCTTCATGCAGCTACCTACCTCTTCGAGCCTACTGTTGCCATCCCTTCCCTCTTTTCTCCTTCTGCCTTCCCACTTCACATTCTCCGTCCCCCATCTCTCCAATCCTTAAATCTCCTTCTGTATTTTCTTTCCTCCCTCACCACTATCTTCCATTTGCCCGTCCCTCCTCCTCCATTCACTCACTCGCCTCCTGCGTCTCTGCGCTGCGATGACAGAGATGCAGGCACAAGGAGAGGAGAGTGCTGAGTTAAACAGAGACGCACAACTAGGCCAACGCAACTGCCTTCCGAGATGTCTGCATGTGTGCGTCCATGTATGTTTGTGTCTGTCTGTGTGAGGATGAGAAGGACAAAGACAGACGCTGAGAATAAGGCAGTGAGACATGATTGAAAAAAGGACAATCACAATAGCTGAATGGGATTCCCAACACGAGCTGTGAATCCATAAAGCAGGGAAACAGTAACACCAACGAAAATAGCACAACAGTAAAAGGAAATGATGCACGGCCTGTCGGACAGACACTAGTGGCTCCGTAAGTCTGTTTGTGAACAGACATGAAGCTATATTTAACAAGCTGTCATATTCCTGATCACCTCTGCCAAGGAGGTTATGTTTCTAACTGTCCGTCTGTCCGTCTGTACCAAACATGTTGGAGACGGATCTACTTAATGCATTCTTGTCCATTAGCATCGGGGGAGGTCTGCACTCTTCCAGTTCCCCAAAACGTTCTCCAGGATTATTTTGTCAATCCAAGCTTCACTGGTGTCGTCATAGACTAACAATAAACAGCTGGAATCCATCCTTTCCTAGCCGTCTCCTTGGAGTCCTTGTAGGAGGCTGTGGCACACCTGCCAGAGGGTTTGATGAAGTTGCTGTGACTCCTGTGATGAAGAGTCACATGGTGTCTGGCGTTCTCTGTGTAGTAAACGTCGCTGTGAGGTGAGGGCGCTAAGGCTGACCTTATTAGACATATTTTCAGATGGACCTTGTCAGGTAGAGATGAAGGTCATGTAGCAAGGCCTTGCTGCACACTGTGAATCAGCTGGTCACAGTGCTTGGAACAAACTGACTGGTAGCAAGACGTTAAAAATCTTTAAATAAATAAGCTGTTACTCTGGCTCTTATATGTCCAATGTATTTGTCCAATTCGTTCTTTGTGTGGAATATTATCAGAGAGAAATGACAAAACTACAAAAATAAAAGTAAATTTAAATTAGGTGAATTAATATTTGGTGTTGGAGATTTATGATTAGATCCTTAATTAAAAAAACATTATATTATTATTGAATTGACTTGACATGATATGATAGAGACTTAGAAAAGTATTTAAAGTCTGAGTAAAGATGGACGATATAGAGAACAGACATTTGTTCAAGCAGCACTAGACTCCATTATTCATTTTGCATCTGGCTTTCCTGACTTTACTGTCTCCATGGAGATGGTTGTTAGTATGTCAGGCATGTAAGTCCTCCCACTTGGCCAGACACAACCTCATGGAGCAGCAGCCCATGTCCTCCTGCATGTGTGCACATGTGAGCCCTTGCATGTAAGAACTTACATGACGCTCTGGTGTATTGAATTAACTCTCATATGACACTTTATTTGTTTGCCAACATTTGCAGTCGTTACAGGCATACAGTAGGCAAATGTGTATTTCAAATAGAGTAACTGTATCTGCTGCACAAATGTGTGTGTGCTCTCATCTTCATCAAAGCGCTGAGTCTGTCAAACAGCAGTTCATGCTAAATGGATGACACGGATGTGTTTCGGGAGTGTGTGCTGAACCTGGACCCTGCAGGTCCAAGCTGCATAGTTGCCGATATGTTTGGTATTTATTCCGGTGGTTCTAAGAAAAGAGGCAAAATGTATGTCTCTCTGTTGGATGTGCCCTGTGTGTTTTTGACGTAGAGAAATACAGTGTGTATGTGTGTGTATGTGTGTGTGTGTGTGTGTGTGTGGACGTAGACTGCATGTATTATGCAGACCTAGGAGAGCCTTGTGCTATAAATAAAACAGGGCTGCAGTGTGCTCACTGGCGGAATAATCTATTTGACACTATGGAGAAAGAGAGAGAGGGAGAGAGAGGGCATGGAAGAGACAGCAAGAAGACGAGCTCAGAGTGGGAGACATCAAGATAGAAAGAGAGAGAAAGAAAGAGTAAACAAACGGAAGGAACAAGGGTAACGGCTGAGAGAGATAAACTGTGTGGAACGAGAAGGAGAAAGTGACTCATCCACATGGCATCTAGCAGAGGTAGTTTGCACCTTGAAACATCTAAGAGTCATCCGAAGAGCAGTAATGTCTTTCCCCAATATTTCCCTGGGTCCTCCGTCATGGATGCCCATTGTGTTCTCTCTCTTCTATATCTGTGATGAACTTCATGACCGTATATGGAAGGACATTTGAAAGATCTCAAAAATATAACAATTTGATAATGACAGGATTGTGTCCCTAATAAGTAGGACACCAATTCACCTAGTTTTAAAGGCTATTCCCCAAACAACGCAGCATGCATTATACATCCGGCCTTGCCCTGCTAAAAGGCTTTAGGTATAGCATCAACTAAACCATAGTAATCTGCTGTTGCTATAATCATCTGTACTGTATGTACAACAGTTTGAGTTTCTGCAAATATGAAAGCATTATTTGTATGCATCTGTGTTGATGGGCTGGTTTATATAATCGTAGGTTCAATTGTACATTCTGGACAGTTTTGTGCAATCAATGAAAGTGAAATCCTGAATTTTAGTTCATGGTCTTGTCAGAGAATTATCCTACGTTTAGGTTTTCATCCAGGGAGAGTTGTCTGCACAGCTATAGATATGTTGTCTAGCTTTGTGAAGACCCTTTTACAACAAATAAATAAAGCAAAGCAAATACATGACTATCTTAGTTCACCTCCTCTTTCCCATTTGATTGCTCAATCTGCCAGGTGATGGAGTTGAAAGGTCAGATGATCCACGTGCCTGAGTCCTGCTCCCTGATGTTTCTGGGCTCACCTCGGGTCGATAAATTGGAGGAGCTGATGGGCAGGGGCCTCCACCTGTCAGATATCCCCATCCACGATGCCACGAGGGACGTTATCCTGGTGGGCGAGCAGGCAAAGGCTCAGGACGGCCTCAAAAAGAGAATGGACAAACTCAAGGTAGAATGTTGGCCAGTTAATTATGGATAGAATCTTATAATATAATGGGCAACTGAAGTCATTATTTAGTGTTTGCTTGTCTGTCATGTGTGACGAAGCTCGCTCCGTCAAACCCAGAGCATTAGCTGAACTGATGAGTCAAATCACACTGTTGCATTTTTATATTTCCACACTGACTGGAAGAGCGTAGCTCCTGGGACTTGCTCTTGTAATTTGCTTTCAAAGTACCAATGACTCACTGAGTCTTGACCCAATCCCATGCATCTACTCACTGCATCATCTCTCGCACTGCTACTCTCTAAGGCCACTGTCATAAATAGCTATTTTTACTCCTACTCCACTCGCCTGCATGAACAGTCGTATAGCACAGTAACAGAGGAGCCTGCACACAGACACAAATAAACACATGCGGATACACACAGTCAGAAATAAACAAAGTTAATGCACGACCAGTCGCAGCACTTCAACATCCCAGCATCGTCGTCATCTGGGTCTTCATCAATGCAGAGCACACAGAACAAAACCCCCTAATTTCCCTCTAATCTCTGTCCTCCCTCTTCTCCTAGGCCACGCTAGAGCGGACTCACCAGGCACTGGAGGAGGAAAAGAGGAGAACCGTGGATCTCCTCTATTCCATTTTTCCAGGGGATGTTGCGCAGAAACTGTGGCAGGGTCAGCCTGTGCCCGCTCGGAAATTCGATGATGTCACCATGCTGTTCTCGGACATCGTGGGCTTCACTGCCGTGTGTGCGCAGTGCACGCCTATGCAGGTCATCTCCATGCTGAATGAGTTGTACACACGCTTTGATTACCAATGTGGCATTCTGGATGTTTATAAGGTCAGTAGACAAAAATACGAACACGTCTTTCTTTAACCTGTTGAGACGGCATGTTGGAGACATAACACTGTGTTATGGGTGTGTGCGGGTTGGGGGGATTAATGTAGCATCCCAGGAAATGTCCCCCTTTCAAAGGGTCTTAACATGTTCAAGCAGAATAAAGCTGAGGGTGTGTCCCCGTCTCTGTCCACAAGATAAAACTGTTATTGTGCTTGTATCTGTGTTTGCTGTCATGTGTGCATGTGTTGTGGAAAACTAAACTGATTAATGGCTAGTCTGCAGGAGGCCTGACAAACATGTGTCAATATTGTCCATCTGATAGTGTGGCGTTGTGCCTGGATAACTGGAACACTCGAACACTGTTGTCTGCCATCTGTCCTTTTCATCCTCTCTTTCTGTCATCGCCCCGTCTTTTTCTTCATTTCTACTATTTCCACACTTTTGTTTACTATCTTTCATCACTCTTTCCTTTGCATGTCGCCTCACTCATCGGGACAACAGCACATACTAGCCTCTCCTGTCTTTGTATCAGATATAATCTATCAGACAGTTGGAAAAGGGGAAGAATAGATTGTGTGTATTTATGTGTATTCGGAGACGGAGAATGAACGTGTGAGCAGAGGAGACGGCAAGAACAGGTGGACATGGTGAGGAGATTGAAGCGCCCATATGTTGCCATTGTCATGGTTACTGTCTAAATGACTTGAGCCAGTGGAACGCCTAAATGAGAACAGTTTGTCTTCCCGTTCTCAGCTTCTTTTATCTTCATAAGGGCTGTGTCAACTGCCATGACAAGCCCACTCCATCAGCTGGAAATATTGCATCATGTCCATGGATGTGGCACTCGTTGTTTGTTTAAGTCACATAGACTCATTTTGAATTTGGCTTCAGGGTGTAAAAGTCAAGCACGGAAAGACTTGCGACTCTTGAACCTCCACAAAAGCTCACCAATGTAACTATGAAGGATTCAGGCTACAAAAACATTCTAGTTCCTATAATCCAATCAGGGATTTTAAATCAGAATCAGAATCCTTCCAGTCATTGGATAAGATGTGGATTGTTTAATGACTTTGTGGTTTCACACATTCTGATTCTGCTGTTCTTCCTTGTCTGTCCGAATGTCCCACAGATTGAGACCATAGGTGACGCATACTGTGTTGCAGGAGGGCTTCACAAGAAGGTTGACAGTCATGCCAAACCAATAGCGCACATGGCCCTGAAGATGATGGAACTTTCAGAAGAAGTGCTCACACCAGATGGAAAACCCATCAAGGTGAGTTCTCATTCATGCTGACAAACTGAGGTTACACAACTACCATGAAGCTGAATGGGTTGGACATTCTGTGATAGGTGGTCTGTTATACAGGTTTACTACCATTGCAGTAGTAGAAACTGAAGGTCAAAAAGCTCCACTTTCAGCCAGAGGAACATCGTTCCGAGTGAAACCGCAGTCATTGAATCAAAAGCAGAGCAGGGTGGGTCTGTGGGTCAGGTGGGCTAGTTCCCCCTGCCCGAGTAGCCGAGCTGTGAATCAATCAGAAATGGCTTGTTATATTTCCTCATAGAGGTCCATCTAATAGCTCCAGAGAAATGACTGAAAATATCAGAACAAAGGCAATGTCAGAAGAAGTGGAAAAACATGGATCTGCTGTGTGTGTGTGTGTGTGTGTGTGTGTGTGTGTGTGTGTGTGTGTGTGTGTGTGTGTGTGTGTGTGTGTGTGCGCGCGCTTTGCGTGTGTGAGCATGTCCTCATTTGACTGCCAAGGAG
>CAAKHC010018916.1:36922-58448 GCA_901007825.1 Macroramphosus scolopax
TATATATATATATAATAAATGAATGTTACAGACGAGATGATTGACAGCTGCTCTGAGTGAAGTTATGGTGGACCGCACGCACGCACGCACGCACGCACGCACGCACGCACGCACGCACGCACGCACGCACGCACGCACACACACACACACCAGATACACATACACACCAGATACACACACATACCAGATACACACACGCACAGTGAAAGTGAATGTGAATGTGAAGTATTGACACCAAAAGCCAATGAAAACATATTTCCTCTTCTGATAATAACGCTGCAGTAGACACCCTCGGATCAGGATCGGACCAACAGCTGAATGACCATCGAAGTCAGAAACATTCTTCCTTCCATCTGGCTAATGTCAAACAGTAATTGAAGAGAAAACAGCTTTTATATCTATTAGTGAACCAGATATGTTGAGTATTACAGCGCCCATGGTATTCTCTAGAGAATAATTCCATGTAGCTTTCATAATTCATTCCAATGTGTTTAAATAAAGATTAAAGATCACTTTGTTCCCCTTTTCCTACAGCTTCCATGGTTTGGTAAAGAGATCAAAACTGGAGGGCTTTATAGGGAACATCTTTAACATTTGCTCTACTCTCAGTGCGCTTGATTAAATGTAACATTTTGAGATCCCAAGAGTTCTGAGAAAAGCATAAATCATTGTCTCGCAGCTGCTGGCGTGCCTGGGGAGAACACATGCTATCCCTCACTCACTCTCTCTCTCTTTTTTTGTCTTCTCTATGATCATAAAGCCCACCCGACCCAAACGTCACTGTGGTGGAGGGTGGGGGGGAAACACCTGCAGGCTGCTGCTCGCCATGAAGTTCAACATAAACCCCGGCTCCTCACACGCCCTCTGGCCCTCGACTCCCTCACCCTGGGCCTGTCCAAGGCCCCATTAGTCTTTCCCATCAATCAGCAGTGACAAGCCACAGACCGAGCCAAAGGGGAGAGACGGCCGGCCAGCCACTGTCCGTGGATCAAAATGATCAAGCTGTCTCTGGAGTATCACTGGAGGTCATTATGAATGATATGGTCAAGGATTTCAAGTCCTAGTGATCCTTAAAGCACTACTCTACTCTGACTCACAAATCATTCATTTATCTAATACCAGTCAAGCAATACAGACGTTCAACCAGTGTGTGCTGGTGACCTGGCTGTCCCTGGTACTCTGATGGTCTGGACTAACCGGTGGCCTGATCCAACCTGGATCGATGCCTCCTGTGACTTAAAAACAACAGCTTCCGCTCCTCAGTGCATCCAGTCAGTCTGATTCTCTACTTCGCTCCCTCCTCACTTTGTTGTTCCGTGTTATTCAACACATGCTTGATTCATGGTTGCTTTTTGTAAAAGGGGAGAAATGAAAAATAGTTGGCTGCCAAGAAATGTGCATTGTTGGGTTATTCTGGAACAACATCAAGTAGGAGAGAAGAAGAGAAATGATCTGGGACTCACATTGTAATGTAAAGAGTTGGCAGACGCCTTTGGATCCATGCGAGAGGACATTTCAAAGCAGCGCTACTTGTTCATCTGCATTAAAACAGAGTCCTTTGTGTTAATGTTCCGATCGCAAATATGTTCAACGAAAACATATTCGACTGCAGTTTCCAAAAGTGAACAGGAACTCCGTTCGGACTCCAGCCCTCACCACCCCCTGCGTAAAATGGAATTTATTTGTAATCTACTGGTAAACAATTTGACAGAAAACAGATGTCACTGTTCATATTTGCAAGCAATTGATCACCTTGGAGAATTAACTGTGAATGAAACAGAAAGAGTGAGAGATATAGAACATGGAGATTAAAGCTCGTCAAAGTTAGTGGACGTAAACCATTAGCTGCTAATGAAGCTAGCTGGTTGATGTGAGTCTTATCAACCCTCGTCTGACTAGTCTCTAATGTGGCTGGTGGAAAATATACCTGTGGTATGGAGGACAACTGGTCATAGGAAAATGGAAAATGGCTCTAAAGACCATCAGCGCTAATGTCTGAAACAATTCCCTCTTTGGAGAAATTCAATGCATGAGGCAACAGCCAAAAGAGTTCTGTCTCTGTTAGACACAGCGGGCTGACAGATGCCGTTCTGCGCTTCATTCAACATATATGAGGGCGGAGCTATGAGGTTTTACAGACTGTTTGAGGATCCAGTGGAACGTCCAGCTCTTTGTACAATATATCATATATTTTATATTACCCATTAACAGACGCGCCCGGTAACCAACGGGATTATTTATGAAAAGAAATGAAGATAAAAGGTTTTCTGCCCAACAATGATGATGAGTGACCTCAGGCGTATGAGCCTGTCTGAGCTCTGAAAACGGGAACATGTGACATGTGGAGGAAATGGCTTCTGGGATGAATTAAAGGATCCATAAGTAAAGTGCTTGGTGATTTCTAGAGCACGTCACGTCTACTAAGAAAGGGAGAAAGCACAGAGATCACAGACACAAGGCCGGTGGAGAGACAACGATGGCAGCGCTCTCTAGACTTATAACCAAGTTCAGTCAATCATGCAAACCAAAACACAATAAAACAGATAAAGCAGCATGTCATGTCTGTATGCATTCAAACACTTCCCTGATTGCACACTGGTAGCTTGATGCAGGTTACAAACAAACTCTCTCCTTCTTCCTTAAATAAATATTTTTGAGACCTGGGCAGACGGATCCCACAGCACGGCCGTGCTTTGCGTTGCATGATTACAAAAACCAGAAGCGTCTAATCAAATGTGAAATCAATTGTTGATTGTGACTTATCATATCTTAAAGTTTCCAGTATGTCAATGGTTCAAGGGGTTGGTTTTCTCTTACCCAAGTCCTACACTCCATATACAATGATCACGCTTTAAGAATTTGCTAAATGGAATCAACAGAGCCACATGGGACGAATAAAATGTGTTTGATGCCAAGGCCAAGTGCTTCAACAATTCAGAAATGTCATGATCACAAAATGTTGAGCCTCTGAGTCGGTCCAATGGGAGCAAAGGGTGCAGCTCATTTAGAGTGGTGCTACTCTACCTTTCATCTCTGGCTGAATGAAGCGTTGCATTCATCATTCCATTAACACTGCTCTAACAGGCTCCCAGTCACCCTCTGGATGACGGCGGGGACATGGGACATGTGGACTGACCGAAGGCTTTGATGTGAGCCTAACCGCCGTACGAAACACAGACCTCTAAGTAGACACCCCGAACTGCCTGATGCACACAAACACACGCTACACGCAGACATATGTACTGAGAGAGGGACGTTTAAAAGTCCGCTGAAACTTTTACCGTCAAACAACATTGTCGTCTCCAGCTTAGACAGTATTGACAGGAATATTACATTGATAAGAGAAACACGTGTTTGCGAGTGTGTGTGTGTATGCATGTGTGTATGCGTGTGTGTATGCATGTGTTTATGTGTGTATGCATGTGTGTATGCGTGTCTCAGTTGCTCTGCAAGGTTTTGTGTGGAAATGAAAATGCAATTAACTCTATATTCCTATAATGCATGAAAGCAACCAGGAAACAAGACACATTACACACACACACAAAAGAACATTAAGAAAAAAAGGGGGGAAAGTGGAGTATTGAGGCAGCGAGGAGAAGGATCACAGGCCTCCACTGCTCCACATCTGCTGGAGATATATCCAGTGCTTCTGAGAGTCAGTCCCCCCGCCGCCCCTTCACCTTCATCTCCTCTACCCCTCTTTTTGCTTCCTTTCGGTCTTCTGTTTTTTGTTCAGATGAGGTTTTAATATTTAAAATATGAACTGTCTTCCTGAGCCATTGCCTTGCTGAGATGATGTGCTCTCTAAATCACAGTAATGGCCGGAGGCTGTGCACTAAATAGAATTTAAGAATTTCTTTTAGAAACATCCTTCTATGTGAGAGTTTAAATAATCCTTTGTTTGGACACTGTGAAATAGTGTTTAGAATTTTCTCAAATGATGTGTTTTTTTAAGCTTGGGCCCAATGAAAAGGCTTTTATAAAACATTACATGTATAAACTGCATTCACACTTTGGTAATTCGTTTTTAAAAAAACATCCTCCTGTGCTTTTGAACCATTGAACAAAGTAAATCTATAAGCTGCTATTACATTTATCAAACTTTGAATTGCCTTTTCCCTGCGTCACCTTCTGAATTTATAACGCTGACTTGGCGCTCTGTTTACCAGCAATATGAAAGTGATTTACCTGGTGACATTTAAGCAGTAATGGAATTCCTGGGAAGGGATGACCCTCCCAAATCCATACTTATCTTCTTACTCTCGTACGGGTTAATCTACAGTTGTAACTTCTCCTCGCGGGCCGTATCCACCTGAGGCCAGCTCTATCTCCATCTCACGCTGACATGTTTAAGGCCCGGGGGCCTGATGTGATTCAGGAGTCAAGGCCACAGAAGGAATCTCAGCAGCCCTATATTAAAAGTGATGTACAGTTCTGACTCTGATGGCGACTCTGAAGACAAATACTGCAGGTGTATTGTTTTACACTGTAACCCCGGGTTTCTCCTGTATGAGGTTTGGTTGATGGGATGAAGAGAGTGTACTAATGACTGATGTTCGGAGAGCTTTCACATTTCTGTGACTAACTGAGGGTCGTAACACCGGAGACACTGTCAACTGCATCTACCTCCAAAAATATCAGTCTTCACTGTGAGTTCTGTCGGGCTGTCTGATAGGAGACCAAGCTGCATATGCAGGAAGGGAGGAGAGTTTAATGATGACATGTTGATATTTATAGCCTCATTCATAGAGGAAAGTATAAGAAGAGCATTATCAGCTTGTAAGAACACTGGCAGGCCAACAGTAATGATGAGGACTTACAGAACTCGGCTACTGCAGGAGGTATAAAAGGCATACCAAGCAGTAATTATCCACATTACTGAATCAAACACTACAGTCCTATTAATATTTTGGAAGAGCTCCTGAAAGATCCCACACCTTCTCTCTGAATACCCACACACACTAACACAAACCCAGAAAAATAATCTCTGGTCTGAAGCAGGGATGCAATCAAAAAGTATAACATGACATCAGTTCAGTCCTCGGCAGTAATCTTCTATTGGCAGCGAGCCAGCTCAGTTGACAGAGAACTGCTGTTCAGACAACTCCTGTAAAGGATGCCAAGTTGACAACTCTGCCTCAAGAATACTGGAGTGGAAAACACTTATCAGGTTTACTGAAACAGAAATGAAAAGGGGCACAGGAGGACGTTATGTAACACGACAAGCGAAACAAACCGTGGTATTAAATTACCAATAATGGCCGTGGAATATGGACTACAACTCCTGTCACGGGTGCAAACACCACAACCATGACTGGAAAATGGGCTTAAAAAAACCTGATGTATCATCATGACATTGTAATTTGTAACTTAAAGAAATAAACAGGTTCAGTGAGGAGCAACGCAGTTTCATGAATGCAGTGGAAGGACGGGAGAAGACAAGAGAAACTGAATACACTTGAAATATTTGAACAGCTTTTACCTGAGTTCCTGCAATCGTCCCCTTGCAGAGGCACCTGAACAGAAAATGCCAGCAGGTCAGGGGCGAGTAGGGATTCTGGCTTGCGGATCTCATTTAGCCATCGGCTCATATGAAGGTCTTTAGTGTCAGATGGACCCTGGATCAGAGGAACCAGCTTCTCCTTAACACCCTCTCCTGAACCTGAGGGACACGAGATAAAGCAGCAACAATCATTCCCTGGCTCACATTAAGGAAGAACAACCTGTAAGATAATTATATTAATATATATATATATATATTATAATATATATAATTTAAAAAGTTTTAAACATCCTGACACACTGGACCCTCTGTGTCAAAAACTGCAGGCAGATTTGTTAAAAAAAATGTAAAATATAATATGTAACATAGCAAAACATACTACTAATTCCACTACAACCTATTTTAAGCCATCTTGCAATAAAGATCAATATACCTTAAAAGTCATGTACACAATATACACATGCTTGTACTTCCTTGTATTTCCATATCAATCAATCTTCCTGACATCATATGTGCAGTTTGACCTTGTGAACTCTAATCCCAATAACAGAGTCAAAGACACGGCAAAAGCCTATTGACAATGTCCCCGGAGACAACACAGCATATTCACACAGCTGGAAAGAAATGAACATAAAGATTGAAAGACAGGCTGAGAGAAAGACAAAGAGGAGTGCATAAAAAGTATAAGTTTTAGAAAGTAAAGGAGAATCTAGTGGGTCTCCCTCTCTCCCTCCTACACAGGCAGTAAAGTTTTAACAGGGCACAGCTGCACACACCTGGGGTCCTGGCACACACTTTTACAGCTCCCACGGTTCCCGAGGCGCATTTCACCGTCGCACGGCTGCAGAGCTTCAGCTCGAGGTTTTGGACCGAGCCCTCAAGAGTCGGTGACGGGCCTGGAGATTTCACACCTAATAAAAAAAGAGGAAAAAAAAAGAAAAAATGAAGTGCAATCTGACAGGTTTAAACACCGCTGCTGTGGCTTCGTTAAACACTTGATTGGCCTTTAATTGTTCTTGACCCTTTTCTTTCTCTCCCAAATTTCAGAGTAACCAGGTGATCTGAAACAGAGCTGAGTTGAACCAACACCTCCGTCTGACAGGGACACTGGTAGCAGCCTGGTTCCAACATTAGCCGCATGTTGTGTTCAAAGTCCGCAAAGCTGTGTTTGAAATATCACTTAATGCTGTCCAATAATTACAACCCGACCGACGTGTTTTGCTGTACAGTAGATAAGACTTACACATGTGTTTTGCTGCACATCTACACTGCTGAATGTGTGTTTCTGTCTCTGACTACATGCTGACAAGGTTTGAAGATGTTCAAGGGGAGGACTTTCTATTTTAATTGCATCTGACATCGCTTTGGAGTTGAAAGATTCCCCCTGAAAATATTTACAGGCCACTGGAGGAATTTTGAATACACTATGGCAACTGACATCACAGACACAGTGTGGTACGGAGCACACTGGACGGATATTAAAAAAGGTGGAACACTTCGGTTTCTCTGTCGTAGTAACGTAACAGGATCCCTGTGAATCCGCGGAGTTGAATGACTTCTCAGTTAAATAACTTGGAATATGGGTATGAGTAATAGGCCAATATAAAGCATATATCTTTCCAAAATAATATCCAGCTTAGTGTCATCTACAGCTCACCTAACACCAGGGTTACATCACAGGAGCCTCAACTGCTCTTCACTCTATGATTATTTCTCTTAATGGCAACCTAGTGTGGAAGAACCTTCTGTCTGCCATCTTTCCAAAATGAAACGATTTGCACTGTGGTGAGGAGAGCGGTGGATTACATACCCACCATTATGATATGTCAATGTTATTTCTATGGCTAGAGGCAATTTGAAACACGTAGAAAGGAGGAGAATGGAGAAATAGCTGGACACGGCTAGAAGATATTACGGAGGTTTGGGAGTTATGTGCCAAACTGCCTGTTGAGAGAGGAGAGGAGGATTCATTCATCCAATGCACATTCTTCCAGTAAGTTGGACCTGTCCAAGTGAGTTCTTACATCACCTGTTCCGATAAGGCTTTACTTCTCAGAATAATCCCTCTTACAATGATATCACTGCAGGTTCTACAAGCCCTCTGTACGTTAACGACTTAGCGGGGTTCCTATTATCGTACGCCGGCCAACGACGATGACGTCAACAAGTCACAAATAAAGTCGAAAAAGGAAAAAGTAACACGGGAATAAAAAGACAAACATACAGACAGAAGTGATGAGCAAATGAAAGATTATTTGGATACAGGGAATGCGGAGCCTGCTGGAAAGCCAGAGGGTCGTATCAGACCGTTGGTTTTTCCAGAGAGGCTATAAGCTCCTCGGGTCATTACTTTGCAACAGCTTATGAATCCATCAGAAAAACAGAAACCAGGCAAGACATCTATAGACCTCTGCTCACTCAGACTACTGCTACGTTACATTTTTACTAACAAAATGATCAGTATTACTGTTTTCTGACGCTCATCGAGTAGTACTACAAATATAGGTCCAATGCAAAAGAGCAGCCAAGGTAAATAAGGGAACAATTCAGGTAGACACATTTAGAGAGCGCATTTAACCAAGGGAATTACAGGCAATTGCTAAAAATCCTTAACCACTGACTTCCCTCCGCACAGACAAATTACCCAGCGACCTCCTCACCTGCTGCATGAGAGGCCCTCTGTAAGACCAGATGGAAGATGGGAACGTTAATAACCCTCCTTCTGTCTCCCGGCCTGCCACTTTATATATGTGCAGGACAAACAGAGCAGTACTTCTGTCCGCCTACTAACCATGTTCCTCTGTTGGTAGTGCAGAAGTATTATAGGATGTGTAGTGCTAGATTATAGAAAGTATTTTATTCCACCATCCAGGCTCAATCCATGAATATATTTCTAGAAAGAACAGCTATAAAGTCAGAATATTGTGTTTTGAAATCATCCTTTAATGTTGAGTTTGACCATCGTCTTGTCTGTCCATGTTTACACCATGATTTTATGTAAACTATAAAACAGAGATGAGTCACAATAATCTGAGAGGAACCTACATATGCTCGAACTCACGCACTGACATGAACACACCAACACACACACACACAGAGGTTCACATGCAAACCAGCACATCACAGAGTTATCTGATGTGTTCCAGTGCCAGAAGAGAAGATAGAGAATGAAATAGGCACTACATAAATCTATAGTCTCCGTTCCCCCACTGGAAACAATATAGCTTATATACAGTTCCCATAAAAGGACTGCACCAGACATTTGGCGATATGACCGTGTTCAGTGAACCTAAAAACATACGACCCCTCCCCACCCCGTCCACCCTAAAAGAACAGCCCATTATAGAGAATGGATTTCCAGATCCAATGACCACTGGGCCTTTTTTAAAACAGGACGAAAGGAAAAATGACTGCAACAGTGATGAGTAGCCCTGTGCACGGCCTGAATGCTCCCCCGAGTCCTTCGTTCTTTCTGGAGAATATAGATATGTTAAAAGTAGAAGCCAATCTGGAACATGACATGGGCTATTCCCTCGCCTTTGTTTGCTCTTTGATAAATGGCAATAGGGGTATCACTATAACATTTCCCCCCTTGCCCACGTAGATGTCCTAAAGGGCACGGTGCACCTGCTGGGCTGGTAGTTGTTCCGTGGGGGGTTCTTGACAATGTTTTGGCCAGCTGTTAAGACTATAAAAAGTGGGGTACACAGGAAGAGGAAAACACACGGGTTGGTAGTTTGCTGGCTTGAACCGTGGTATTCAGTTTGCTATATGTGTGTAATGCATTAGTGTGTGTATTACAACCAGACGTGTGAGCGTTTCTATGTGTCGCAGGGTGGATGTGTGTGGTGCTGTTATTTGTCAAACGAGGGCAGGTGCAAGGAGTACATAAACACACAGCTAGGGGCCAGAGGCTACAGCACTCCATCAAACATTGCGAGGGGCAACTGTGGGCAGCTGGATTTGCCATACGGAGCACTGAGCAATGACTGCGGAAATATGAAGAGAAGGAGGGACGGGGAAAAAAGAAAAGAGAGCATGAAAGGAAGAAGAAATAATTGATAAAAAGAGTGCTCAGTGTGCACATTCATGTGGCAATATGGCATGTGGAGGCTGCTTTTTTTTAGCTTTCGACATACATCAATAGTAGGTGTGCGCTGCCTCAATAGATGTGTGTATGTGTGTGTGTGCAGGACATCTGCAAACTTGAAAGCCTTGTTTTACACTTTGAGGAATGTATCGGAAAGTGTCTGCCTACAATACTAAAACAGGTGAGGCTCAAATTCCAAGTCTAAAATCACAGGTCTTTAATAGCAAACGTAAACATATATTATATACAGTATATACAAATTTAGCTCGTAATCCGCATCAACCTGAATACGCTGTAATGATCAGGCCAGTTTCAGCTGCGATATTTGCGCCTGGCACATATTAATACATTAAGAATCAGTTTAATACGTGATGACAAGTCTAATAGGCAGGTAGACAAAGACAGACAGAGAAGAAAAGAGAACTTAAAGGACCAAAAGCTCTGAGTCTGGCAAAGGGCCCATAGCAGCAACACGCCTGAAAGAAAAAGAGGTAGACACGGACAAGTTGGGTCGACCCAAAGCAGCCAGCTGAGCCATTAAGTGCTGATGCAGAAACAATAACTGTTCCTCATAAGTCAGGAGGGTCTCGAGTAGAAGTATTAAGTAGGAGCAGGAGGTTTGCTGGGGCCTTGGCTGGCACTGACACACAGCAAAAGTACAGACACATGCAGGGAGCGGGCACGGTGAAGCAGGGAGTAGTGGACCCCTGAAGTGAAAGTTGAGAGGAGAGCAGGTCTGGCAGAGGCAAACACAACCTGCAGGGGAGGAAATCACTTTTAACAGATTCTCAGTTCTATAATACCAAATCAATGGATCAGGGTACTTGCAGTCTTCTGGTATATGCAACACTAAAGGTTTTGTAATGCATGAAAATAGCGTTGTAGATTACTGAATAACTACACAGTAATGATGTTATGTTTGCACAAACATTCCAAGCAGCAATACGTAGAGTAAAAAATATCCCCAGTTTATTGCTGTTGGTTAGACGGGGATTAACACACATGCAAACAATTGTCTACAGGTGGTATATAAACACAAAGAAAAAAATATCAGCGGGTGCAAGTGGTACTTGTTGCAATATATAGTGATATAAAAGACAGTGATGGGGTGTAAGTGTTGGTGGTGGTGGAGGCTGGGGGTCTAATTTTCATGATTTCCATCCCCTCCAGGTGCTGCCTGCTTTTCTGCAAGCAGTGACACATGTTCTCGGCTCATTCAAACCGTGGTTCTCTAAGCCACCGAATTACCACAATTAAAGAGGCTTCATGCTGAAGCAATTTGGCCGACACTAATGGGCCTCGGCAGTGGGGTTTGGAAGACAGTGAAAGAGGGGGGAGAGGAGAGAAAGATAGAAGGAGTTGCACAGCAAAGCTAAGGGGAAGAGTTATAGCGCCATACAGACAGATGGGAGAGTGAAAGAAAAAGGGAGGCACAGTTTTGTGAGGAGTGATAGAGCAACATGTGCTGTGACATAGAGGATTCCCGCATTGCCACTTGTAAGGAGACGATTAACCGGTGGTGAGATAGGCCATTAAAACACAGTTCTGGATGAGAGGGCCTGCCTCTCAATCTGCCATATCCACAGCCTAATGCTGCTCTGACAAATTTGGTTAGCATAAGAAACAGGGGCATTCTGGCTTTGAAGTAGCAGCCAGGATGGAATTCCAGTGTGGTTCAACCATGAGAGATGCTCGAAACTATAGACCGCAGCTAATGACGGTAAACCAGCCCCTCAGTCACTAAAATGTTACTGTGGATTACTTCTCTCTCTCTGCTACTCTATAACTCATGCTCGCTCTTTTACGCATGCATTCTCCCAGCCCCTGTTTTCCGTATGGAACAGAATTAAACCCAGCAGAGCTTTATTGTCCACCAATGATCCAGGAGATCAATATTTATGTCGCAGTTTCACAGACGCTGACTGTGTCTGTGTGCGGTGGTGGCCAAGACGTGACTGGGGTTTTGGTGCTGCTGAGGCACTTCAATGGGAGTTACAGTGGAAATTTATGACCTTGTGACATGGAGCTTTGTGCTCGGCGGCACTAGTCGCTACACTTAGACGGGAAGGTTGGTTCACAGTAGGGTGACAGCTCCGCAGACACTACAAAATGACATATATTCAAACAGATTTATTCGGGGAGTCATTTATCCGGGCCGAGAAACGTTCAGAGCTGTCTGCTGTGGGTGCTTAAAAGACAATTCCACTTACAGTGTATTCTGTTTCATGTCTCAGTGATCCCGCTGCTTTGTCTATGCAGAGTTAGTCCATCTTACCACTGATAATTGTCTCTAAGTTGAGTGCTGCTACACGTAACCCAGACGATTCTTATTATTCTCCCATTACTCACAAGGATGAAAGTAAAGGCTTTTGTTGAATCTGCCTCTAAAGTTATGGATATATTCTATCCTTCAGTGACTTTCTCACACTGCAATCATTGTATTCACTTATTACGGCGACTGATTGCAACGCCTGTAGTGTGACATACAACAAATACGACACATGTCCTGGTATCATGCATGTTGTCCAACATGCATTGGATCACATGCACTTCCAACAGAAAAGAAGGCTACTGCTGAAACTAAAAGCAAAGAGAAAATCCTTGGTGCACGCTCAGTCGACTTCTGATTTCTTTTAAATATCAACTTGAGGAAAGGGGAAAGAGAAATATAGAATCATGGTGAGAAATCACAAGTCTCATGTTGAGTGTCTGACAAACAGGAGGAGAAGATGTGTGTGTGAGGGTGGACGAGTGTGTTTTACTCGAGGTGGAGGAGCGAACCTCGGGCACTTCACTTCCCCCGGATCTCATTAAACCTATAAATATCCATTTAATGCCATGTCTGATTGTGGGACGATGCAACTCAACAAACTTCTGTTTTGCATTGATTTCACTGGCTCCTCTTATTAGCTCTGGACAGAAGTGAGTGACAGAGAAAGAACAGAGAGATTCAGGAGGACAAAAGGAAAAGAGGAAGGCCCATGTCTGGATTGACTTAAAACATCATCACAATCTGCCAGGAGTGGAGCAAGGCCGTCTGTGGCTCATTGAAGTTTCCATTGACAAGAACCGTCTCAAGTTCCTTCCAAGATTTATTTATCGGTTCTCTGATGCTGACACAACGTGTTTTTAATGTCAGAAATAAGGTTGTGTAGGGATGAAAAAGCCTCCCTTTCTTTCCTTTCCCCCCTGCTTTCTTCCTGCCCTGATGTCAATCCGTGAAGCAGACCAGTAGACAGGCAGAAATTTTTCTCAAACCAATAAGTTACCTCTTCAAAGAAGAATGGATACTTGAGTGAGAGGCCAGGCCACGCTGAAACAGACATCTCAGGGTTTTCATTAAGCTTCGCATCTCTTTACTGACATTTATGACAACCACAGACCATGAAAAAGGCTCTTGTCCTTCCTTCTTTCACTTTCATTGTGGAACAATGAAAAGGGACTATCAAAATAATCTCTATGAGCTAAGTGTATGGACCCATTATATGACAGGGCAAAGCTGAATGTTCTTCTGGCTTGTTTTGATTAATAGATGGGAAACATTAACGCTCTGAGTAAGAAGGACATGTCAGCCAAAATCTGCGCAGGAAAACAGTGGAAAACTGAGCGAGTGCAACCTCCCCTGTTCAGCGTCGTAGCCAGAGTACGCTATCAACAGCTGCAATACAGGGGGACAGGAGGAACACCACGTCGATTGGAAAGGAGCTCGAATCTGCCAATCAACATAAAATACAAAACCTGCGAGCATGCAGCTCACAGAACTGCTCCAGTGAGACGGAGGTATTACCAACACTGATTGGACAGCAGTGCCAGAGGGGATTTGTGTCGGACCCACACTCCTGCAGGCGGTTAGATCACAGGGATGTGAACTTCTAGCCATGACAGGAGCAGCCTTTTTCATGCAGTGCAAATATGCGTAAAAAGTGTTGTTGACAAGGTCTTCTACGAGTCTGCGTTTGTTTCATATTAGTGTGAAGACACGTATAACGTCGCCCTGATATAACCTGATCATTTCTGTATTTTTCACCTAGAGAAACTTTGTAATGATATTAATATATAAATAATGCTAATGTTATGATTTAAAGGGCTATTCCTTGACTATTATTATACACAAGCTTGTAGTCACTTTGCATTGACAGCCTGGCGCTCGCTGTATCCAAACACTCTTGCATTAATTTGCCTTGAATATGACAATCTAATGTGAGTTCAGCAGTATAAATAGGATTTAGGCATTGCTACAATTGGCTGGTTTGCATCATATATGCATGTCTCTTTAAATGTGTGTGTGTGTGAAGTGCATGTGTGTCAAACTTGACACTCAATTAGGTGTCAAAGCTGGGTTTAATAAAGGTAGAGCCAGAGAACCAATAGCTGGTTGTGTTTTTGGGCACCCGACACTTTCCGTCTTTTGATTTCATACTTTCTGTCACCTTTCCAGTCAACCTTTCTTTTCCTTCTCTTCATGCTCTTAATGTTGTTCATTCTCTCTCTCTTCCTCTGTTCTTTTCTCTCTACATCTGTCGAGCCATGGCTGTGTCACAGCTTGTATATCATCCAGCAATCATCTAGACCATGTCTTGTGACCACCACCTACCAACATGTAGCAGACCCTGCTCCTCCGTTCCCATAGTCCGGACCACCACAGAGATCTGCAGCTAGAGAACCAGCTGCGGTAGCTACATTTGAGCTGAATTCATTACTGGCTTAAAGGCCAATTATATGCTGACGCTTAGCTGTCAATCTGATATGGCAGAAATACATTTCCCCAAGTTCTGCTGTCCTTGTTAATATCAGTAATTTATGTGTCCCAAAGTACAAGACAGGTAAACTCATCAATCTTTTATGATCAGCTGTCTAGAGTTACCTAAAGTCTGGAGCATCCCAGCCTCTTTCTGGGCTGTTTACCTCCATGTCACGGAGAAATACGCACATCTATTTCAATTAGATTTCAATTTGATCAACAAGAAGGAAAGAAAAAACACATGCATGCAATAAACAAACACATATTCTAACAATCCTGTGGTCACAATATTAGCAATATTTACAGCACAAGCATCAAAGATCAGTCATATTTTCCCAAACATACTGTTCCATCTGCAGGTTGGGGAGTTTCCTGTAACTCATCAGTGTGTGCTGGACTGGAGTCCAAATGTATAAAATAAAATCCAATGAAGCAATCAACAATAAGAATAAGACACAAATTAGGAATAAATCTGTGCTCACCAAAACAAAGAGAGTCAGGATTTTAGGATATGAACTCTACGTCATTCACAGAGATCCATTTCAGCTTTTCCGAACTGGCTTGACATGAATTTAAAAACTGGGCTTAACATCAAAATGCAGACTGTAACTATGAAACTGTTTTCATACTGCTAGTTGGAGAACCTCTTTCATTTAGAATCGCCATCATCAAAGGTTTACATTCATGGCTGGACATGGGAATGTAACATTTTCAACAGGTTTCAGCTGTTTTAATGAGACGATGCACAAACAGTGAATGAATGTCTGAACCATAATAAGACACCTTCTGACCATGTTGTTCCGCACAACACACTGTAAGCTCACAAAAATGTCTGCAGACTGGAGCAGCGTGTGGGAGGTCACTGTGGTCAGTGTGTCGCTGAATCTGAGGTTAGCAGTGGCTGGAAGCCATGGAAGGCAGGAATTACAGGCTCCGTCCTGTTCCTGCTACTACTATGGCTGCTACTACAAACCGCGCAAGGGATCCTGGAAGTATAAAACCGAAGAGAAGATGAATTGACAATCACGCTGAAGAGGACAAAAAAATGACATGTATACAGGATACGATGACGACAGACGATGACTGCAGGAAGAGGAACTATTGCATGGAAAGAGAAGAGAAGAAATACAACTGCCAAGTAAGCCAGGAGGAAAGAAAGAAAGAGTATGTTTTGTGTACGTATAAATGAGAGGAATTAATTAGAGAATTTCAATCCGAACTGGGCAGCTGACAAGGACGAGGGTTAGGGTACACATACTGTAGTGTTGCTGTACTGTAAACACACATGCAGCTCTTTCTACTGACCACCTCTCCATTTCAACCAGACTCATAAAGTATGACATACTGCTTTCTGCAGAGCCTACCAATAAAATACAACACTAGCGTGAGCTTCACTGGAATGCAAAAGGAGAGTACTGGAATAATGTGTCACCACAGAAAACTCCTGTCTGAGCCAAGCACACTACAGCAGCACTGGAAATCAATGCAGTCCTGCAGACAGTTGTGTGACATCGTCTTACGCTCATGGAAAATACAATTTTTACACTTACACTTGTTTTCTGATTTTACTCGATCATCCTCAGACTAAAAGACCAAAACCTCGGCTGCACGGCGTTCAACGTTTGCTGGGTTTCTGCTGTAGATGCCACTGAGCAGCGGAGTAACTTGAAGTCTTACAAGTCCTTGCGGCTGTGTTCCAGTCATTTGCAATGATTTGAAGTCTTTGACAGCTGCTTTAAACTGAGGCCAAAAATATTTCTGAAGAACTTTTAACAGCCTGTCAATACCTTGAGATTAAAATTGTAGGGTTTTTTTTTTTTGGAGTTTTCCCTTTTTTCTTGGAATTTTCTTGGGAGAGAGAATGAAAACTCATACCCGAATGGCTCCCCCGCGAAGGACACTGACCATCTGTGTTATCAGCTAGGCTCGATATGGAACACCTTTAAGTATTGAAAAACTGTTAACATCAAAATTGTAGGAGGGAGGAGGAATTCCTTAGGGAATGAAAAAAAGCACATGTTCAAGGTGAACAGCTTTTCTTTGACATGTTCAGTGTTTAACTTCGTCAATGTGTGCGTGCGTGTGTGTGTGTGTGTGACTGTGTGTGTGTTCAAGTCAGTCCTGGCGATGGCCACTGGCTGGAGTCAAAACAACGAACACAGGTCTCACACTTGAATCCAGATCTTGTGAGCAACCGTAACAGACCCACTAATTTCACCACAGGAAAGCTGCGCCAGTCAACCGTCAAGTCAGTGGGAGGATAAATGTAGCCACTGCTAAGGTGGCAAACAACTTCAGCCCTCAAAGGGACAAATAAGTGGCAGCATGTCAACACTGAAACAGAACAGTCTCAACATTTATCATGAAAAGTAAACCAAAGAGGCTTCACAGAGATTTTCAATGGGGATTGTGAGTGGGAAGGCAAGTAGCCAGCAGACAACAGCCAGCGAGGTCCCATCATCATGTTCCAGTATGGACACAACCACAGTGCCCACAGGAACAACAACTGTGCCAGCAGATTCACTACAGCAAACACAGTTCAGAACACTCGACTCTTCTGCTCGTGTTACACTCTTCTTCCATTCTTCCTCCATACTTAAGCCGTCAAGCTAACGATGGAGAGGGTTTGTGACAGCTATCACCTTCTCCAGGGTCTATGAGTACCAATAAGATCTGAAAACAGACGTAGAACTAGACAATTTTGGTTATATGATTGGAATTATTGCTGAAGTTTTCCCACTAAACATATACTTACACTACACATCACCTACTCCCCTTCACTGTCGTGCCTTCTAAAGCCCAACTTTCTCCCCCACTGCTCTCTTTCTAACCTGCTAGCACATGGACCAGATGTGAAAATGTTTCTCCATGTTGCTATTCAAGCCCCGTTCCAAAAGAAAGGCAGAGTGAGAAGAGAGGAATATTTGACTTCACTCCACGGGAGACCAGTTTCATAAATGTTGGCGGCTGCACAACGGTGAAAAAGGTAGCCTGGCTGGTTTGGCTGAGGGAGACTGTTGACGGCATACCAAACAACATGATCCTAATGAGTTGGAAAATCCCTGGCCCTCCAGAGGACTGTCCAGATGCTACCGTCATGAGAAACGCTACTGTTTTATTGATTTCAGACTCCCTTGCTTTCTTTAACAAGGGGCAAAATTTATTATTTGACCATTAAGGCATCCGAGGCGACATGAAGCGTAAAACAGTTTTAGAGTTATTTTGCCCTCGGCTGCAGGTCTACTACCCCACACTGGGCACAAGACACGCTGATCTTTATGTCTGCAAGCGTATGAAGTGGTTCAACTGAGACCATAATGGTTGTAATTTATGCTTTTTATGATATGAATGTATCAAAAGACAACATGTAATGTGAGGTGTTAGGTGATGAAGCTGCAGAGAATTATAGGCCAGCGCTGGAGCTTCCCTCGGCTTTACTGAGCTCCGAAGCCAAGTTCAGCTCATTATTTAGCTGTCTGCAGTCTTGGTTCACTCTCACTGCTCTCATTGGGTTGTGTTTGGTCTCAGCAGGCAGCTGTTCTAGTAGACAGAAACCTCTGGATACTACCTGCTCACCAGCAAATTGCAACCAGACAAGATATTCTCCTCAGGAATTGTTAAGAGACCAAACTCAGGGCTAAGTGGGAGTGAATAAGGACTATTGATTGATCGGTGATTGATTTTAAATAAACATGTAATACAGTAAGCCAAAAGGAACTGGACGAGCAGTAGTTGTTCTCCTGGCTGAGTTATAATTATATAAACAATAACAACTTTGATAAACAATTACACGAAAAATGGAAAAATAGCAACTGATCAATTTTGATGGACTCGTTTGTCTCCTTAGGTTCAATAGCAGAGCATGTTTTGTTTTGTACCTGGAGCTTTGTACACCTCATTGATCAAACTTTCGCTGAGTGTCAGCGGAGCCCCGTTCACCACGCTGTGGGTCCAGCTCTGGCAGATGGCTTGGAGGAGAAGCGTCTGGGGCCTTGTAGCCTGCACAGTGAACTGGGGCAGCTCAAAGATGCACTCTGTAGTCGGGACAGGAGACCTTTTACTCCTGCAAGAGACGGACAAAGAAATACGATGTTAGAGCGAGGAAAGTACACGGAGTGACAGAGAGAGAGATACAGAGAGTCGTGATATACCGACAATAACAAATGAAGGAATGGAGAGTTAGTATACGCCAACATACGCTGAATGAAACAGCCACCGGGGGAAACAAACGGTTCACAACTTCCATGAATCCATCAATATCACATCACAATATAAAACAGCTCATTGATGGCGTGAGGGGCCAAATAGGTAGAAATACATTCCAACAGCAAATTGAAGAATACCAAGCGTAAGCCAAGCTTTCCTTAGTTAGTTGGCAGGTAGAGGTAGTTTGCCTCATTGCCACCGACACTACTCTCCCCTCCATCAAAACTGTGATGATGATTTATGTGAAGAGATGCACAGCCCAGAAACCTGACCCTGAAAAGAATCTCCGTGCATGTAACATTTCATCTGTTTCCAAGAGAGCGGAGGGAGAGACAGATTGTATGTGTGTGTGTGTGTGTGTGTGTGTGTGTCAAGCTGATGAGCAGGGCGTTCAGGGAGATGAGGTAACAGCACAGTCGGATGGAGTCCTCCAAGTCGCCGTCCATCAGGACCTCAGTGGACCATGTTCTCATTCATCATCCGACGCACACACAGAAACACGCACACGCACACGCACACTCTTCCTTTCTTGTCCCCTTATTCACTCTCTAACCGCTCATACATACACATCCAAAAACTTCAAAAACACCTTCCACACATTTCCAATTCCACACACACAAACACTTTGACACACAAACTGCCCTTCACATTCATGTCTCAGAGCTATTTTCTTTCCAGCCTGTCATGGCTGCTGTTCATAAGGTCCCATCTATGACATCAGCAAAAGCAGATGGAGGGATTCCCCGACACACTGAAACCACAAACACACCAACCACGGTATCGCATGGCATTGCACAAGGCACTGAAACTGATAGAGCACTTGTCACGGGATCTTTTAACGCAGCAAAACAAGCCTCTTCTGTTCCTCTCCTGTTTTCTTCTTATCTGGTCTGAAGGATCTCCGTTGGGTTTTGGAGGACTGGTAGTCCCCCGCCTAGATACACATCACCTTTTTGTGTGCGGGCACATATGCTTGTCTGACCACATATTGGAATGAAAGCAAAGAGGCACTGCCCTCCGAGTGGTGGTGGAAATAGAACTGAGTCCGATTCCAGGGATGGCTGCGGCGTGTCAGGAATGAGCATCACAGTTCATTTAATCACACAACCATTTTGGTCTGATCCCAGTCAGAGTGTGGGATATGTCACAGGGTCTCTCCCTCCGCTCAGCAGCTCTGCAATCGTTTAACTCCTCTGCTTCCCTCCCTCTCCTTCTTTCTGTGTCTCTTTATCTTTTCCTTTCTTCTGCTCCTGGGTGGTTCAGCAGGGTGACATGAGCTGTTAGCTGCACACAAGCAGGCCCAGAGTTCTTAACCGCCTGCTGTCTCAGGGGGGGCTACTATGAGACATGAAGCGAGTTAGAGTTTAAAAAAAAAAAAAAAAAAAGGGAGATGTAAGAGCACAGGAAAAACAAAGGCAGAGAGAGAAAGAGTGAAAGAAACTCAGAACCTGACAGGGTCAACAAGTTTACCTTGACAGAACACAAAGCTTGAATCCCCTGCAACATGTGGCGTATTTGGCACCATCATGAACCACACCATGTCATGCTTCTCTACTATTAAAAGTCACTACTGTTGCATGCTATACAGCAAGACATCAATCAAACTCATTTTCATGTGTGTTTTTGTGTGTTCTGAATGCATGCGTGCCTGTGAGTGTGTGTGTGTGTGTATACACGTAGTTAGATATCGCTGCTGAACAAAAGAAAGTGAAGGGGACCACGCAACAATAATGTCCCCACATGCAGAGCAAATGTGCATGCAAAGCCACTTCAATGGGAGGACTGGCAAGGGATGAAAGTTTGTTGGCTTATTTGAGTGTTTATAGCATTTCAGGGGAGCTGTCATGTGCATGTGGTCCCCTAAAACTTTAATTATGCACCTGTTTTTATTATATTATGCCCAATTCTTTGCAAACAGCAACTTGGAGTTAAATGAGAAGCAGAAACTCTCATTAGGGTGTTTCGGGAATGCTGGATGTGAGGACAGCCAGACACTCATCAGATTTCATTAAGTAGCTGGCACACTCTGTGTTTCTTGCTGCAACATGGTAAACAGCTTTCTGGCAGACGGCTGCTTCACTGTTACCACAGACCCTGAAGGAACCAAAAGCATCCAAAGTTGAAGGAGGTGAAAAGAAAAAGGCAGCACGGATACTTGAAAAATGAAAAAAATAGATATATCTTCGGTAAAACACAATATACGTGGGTGAACTAACACAGTTCCACTCACCACTACGGTGTAGAATTCACACTAGAAGCTGAGTCTGTAGCCTGGGGAGCAAAACTCGTTAAAGCTTACTTCTATTGCAATAATGTGGAGACCCACCAGAAGTGGGCCCACAACCCATTTCAGATCCTGACTCATACTTTAAAAAATCAAGTCCTTGGCTTGAAGTTCAGGGCCTCGTTGAATAGGCTGTCTCTGACCTCACAGTAGTCCTTAAAGTCAATAACTTTTCTATTAAAACACTGAGGCCACCGGGAATACGTTAAAGGAAATCAAAATTAGTCGGGAGCTATGAAAAATAAGGTGTTTCAATTTCAGCCAATGAAAAATGCTTTCCTCTGGTGTATTTCAACAACATTAAGCCTCATTTCCAGACCTGTCCTCTGTTGGTGCTGTGACTGAGTGACAAAGTTCTAGACCGAAGCTCGGGCAGGCCAGTTGGCCGACTCGCTGACTGCTTGGCCATGTTGCTGGCTGACTGACTGGCAAACAGTCTTCCTGTCCACTGTCCCTGTCAGAATCAGGAACACAGGGCATGGTGTTGTGCAGAGGGCGTGAGCCGGAGTCGAGAGCAGCATGCCAGCTGTGCTCTTTGCCTCGTCTGTTTCCTCTGTGCATATGCTAAAATGTGGACATAAAGCAGGGGTAGCAAATTGTTTCAAGTAATTACAATGAATGAGTGAAATCTAAAAACAAGTAGACTTAACAGAGGACCTTCACAAAACATTGTTGTTATTCAATTAATCTGTAGATAATCTG
>CAAKHC010018917.1:0-10823 GCA_901007825.1 Macroramphosus scolopax
ACTATCTGCTTCCATCTGGTCCTATCCTGTGCAGCATGTTGTGCCTCGCCCCATGTAAGATGTGCCATCTTCAGTTCCGAGGTCACAGTTCTCCGCCATGTTGTTTTTGGCCTCCCTTGCTTCCTCTTTCCAGGTGGAGTCCATCTCAAGGCTACTTTAGGGATGCAGTCCTGGTCCATTCGGAGGACATGTCCGAGCCATCTGAGCCGGCGATGTTTAATTTCCAGCACCACGTTGCGGCAGTTTGTCTTTTTATACAGGTCCTCATTGGAAATCTTTTCTGGCCAAAAGATGCGGCATATCTTCCGGAGGCATCCGTTGTGGAAGGCACTGATCTTTTCCATGTCGCTCTCGACCACTCTCCAGCATTCCGAGCCATAAAGCAGGACTGATTTAACGTTGCTGTTGTACAGCTGAAGCTTGGTCTTAAGGCTATACTGCTTGGATTTCCAGATGGTCTGTAGGCTGGCAAAGGTGCTGCGAGCTTTCCCGAGTCTTATGCTGATGTCCCCACTGCAGGCATTGTCCTTACTGAGGAGACTTCCCAGATATGTAAATTCCTCAACATAATCAAGAGGTTTACTGTCCACAGTGATTGGTGTGTGTGGTGTTGAATTTATGCACATCACTTGGGTTTTGGAGGTGTTCACATTCAGGCCGATCTGTTTGGCAAACCTATCCATCCGGTTAGTCTTCTCTTGCAGGTGAGTGTGGTTGGTGGAAAGGGCAGCAAGGTCATCAGCGTAATCAAGGTCTTCGAGCTGGGTGAAAAGAGTCCACTGTATGCCTCTGGGCTTGTCTGAGATGGTTCTTCGCATGGTCCAGTCAATGGCGATCAGGAAGAGTAGGGGGGAGATGATACATCCCTGGCGTACACCGGATTTCACAGGGAACCTTTCAGTGAGGTTGCCATTAACAATGACACTACATTCGTATTGATGATAGAACATCTTTATCAATGCAGTCATCTTTGGGGGAACTCCATAGGACTCTACAATCTTCCATAAGGTGTCACGGTGTAAGCTGTCAAAGGCTTTCTGGAAGTCTATGAAGTTGATGTACAACGGGCTGTTCCACTCCAGGCATTGCTCAATGATGTTCCTTATTGTGAATATCTGGTCTGTGCACCCTCTTCCTTTTCTGAACCCTGCCTGTTCCTGCCTCAGTTTGGTGCAACATCTGAAGAAGGTCAAAAACTTCATACAGTTTCATGAAATTGCACTGAAAAATATAATTAACATCAAATACAGATGCTCGGCGTCAAACACACTTGCTGAAGATAAGACATTCTCGCTCGACATTCAAAATAAAAACTAAACACGTGGCACAACTGAATGCACAGAAGACACAACTCTTCCGTCGGCTGCTGTCCATCAATCATGGCAACATACATAACTTCTCTCATGATTTGGTGCTATAAACCAAATAAATAAATGTCATCATGCAGTCATTGTGACTGATGAATCAATTAATTCAATCAATGATTGATTGAGATGAGTGATGTTAGCTATCAGCTGCTGTCAAGGATGATCCCTGTGACAAACCTTAGCAAACATTAGAATAGGTGGAAGTTGAAGTCAATCAATGAAGATACCGTAATAAATAAATATTTGATTCTGGGAAGATATTTCTTACAACTGTTCTGATTGTTCTTCTGTCCCTGTCTTGTTTTAGATCGTCTTCAGGAAGATCAGTGATGTGAAACGTGAAGAGGAGGAGATACTGAAGAGGAAGAACGAGGCTCCTCTGAACCTTCCTCTGGACCACCCAGTCCGTCGACTATTCCAGCGTTTCCGGCAGCAGAGGGAAGCCCGACTTGCCAGTGAGCATCTATGCCAGGGAATCGGTGACGCGGAGAAAGGCATTGCTCACCTGGAGTCGGCCAAAGGACGGGAGGTAACGGGGTCTACCAGCATTATCATGTTAACCGAGAGCACAACCACACCAGCCACATCATTTTCATCCAAGACCTCCAGCCGAGTGATGCTCCACACTTCCGCTATGCAAAACGGCAACGTGACAGGCTGCACATCTGCTGAGCCGCCCAAAGCCAAAGGCTGGGGAAGATTCAAGGAGTCAGTCATAAAAGCAGACTCATGGAGCAGCGTTTCCAAGGCCGAATCCATGGAGACGCTGCCCGATAGAACTAAGTCTCACGACGAGATGCCCCTCAAGAAAACGGACTCCTGCGACAGTGGCATCACAAAGAGTGACTTCCGCTTAGACAATGTTGGAGAAGCTAGAACCCCACAGGAGCAAAGTCCAGTTCAATCTGATGAGAAGAGGGTCTTCTGTTCTATAACGGAGCGCAACTTGCAAGCCACTTTCCTTGAACTGAAACAAGAACTAAGAGGGGACATCAGAACTCTAAACAGTCGCATGGTGGCCCTTGAGACTCAGTTGGCTGAGATGCTTCTACTTCTAAAATCCAGGAAGTCGCCAGGGTCATTCTTTGACATTTCAAGGCCACCTTCCCCTGACTCCGATAAGGACAGTTTTGGTCAAAATTAATTTCTGTGTCATTCAAATGCAACCCATCCTAGTGGAAGATGTCAGAGAAGCTTCTGATAGTAGGAAGAAGCTGTGCCGGCCAAATCCATGAAGACGCTTCATGCAGCAAAGAGGAAACGATAGAGTGGCTGCTGTCTTTCGTACTGGCTGGTTACTCTGGACTATAAGTTGTTATAATACATTCCCCGCATCATGGATCAGCACATCCGAAGCCTAGGGAGACTTACACATCTGGTCTCTCAGACAAGGATATGGGGAAAATCATCTTTCGGGAGCTGTCAGAAGGCCTGTCCAAGATGGACACAAGCCAGTTACCTGGAAAGTACAGGGTGTAGTGTTATCACTTCACCCTGTACCCAAGGGTGACATGGCCTCTGAAGTTGTGCGAAGTCACCTCATCAGCTGTAAGCCGGATGAAGGCAAAAACCAACACCTTCATCCGCAAATGGCTCGGCCTACCCCGGTGCTTCTCAGCTGCTGGCAGTTTCCAGAGTTCTGGAAACTGCCACAGGCTCGGCTCAGTTTCCTCATTAGGGCAACATACGACACCTTCCCGAGCCCTAAAAACCTCCACCAATGGCTCGGAACAGAACAATACTGTGACCTTTGTGGGACCATCAATGCCTCACTCAAGCATGTTCTGTCGGGCTGCAAAACAGTACTGACACAGGGTCAGCTTAGATGGTGGCACGACCAAGTGCTGAGGAAGCTGGCAGAGGTGCTTAAGAAAAGTCGGCAAGAGGCAAACGACCAGAGTCCATCAGTGAGCCGATGCAGGATCCACTTCCTCAGGCAGGGGGAACCCGCAATGCATACCAGCAAGAGACCACCTTCCACGCTATTAACACCAGGGGCAGTGTGGAAGGTGGAAGTAGATCTGGGTAGGCAGCTCCAGTTCCCACAGGAGATATGCAGCACCACCTTAAGACCAGACGTGGTGCTGTGGTCCGCAGATGTGAAGTCAGCAATACTGATCGAGCTGACAGTGCCATGGGAGGAGGGACTGGAAGCTGCCTACGAGAGAAAGTCATGAAGAATGCAGACCTGGTCGCAAAGTGCAGAGAAATTGGAGTGTGAGGCTGTACCCCCCTGGAGGTGGGAGCCAGAGGCTTTGTGGGCAGATCAACATCACGCCTGCTCACGGACCTGGGACTACACAGAGCCACACTGAGCAGATCCACCAAAGAGCTCTCTGAGGAAGCTGAGAAAGCAAGCCACTAGCTCTGGCTGAAACGACGAGACAGGGTTTGGAAAGTAACATTCAATTAGGTTTTGCTGCAGTGGGTGTAAGGGAGACCTCCCTGTTCACTGCCCCGCCATCAGGAGATGGTCTGGGTGATCACATTATATACAAGTACGACCATTTGGAATTGTGGTACTTTGTGAATGTCGTGAGCATCGACAGTATCAACACTGAAGCTCTTTGGTTGACGGTTGTTCTGCATGATGCTGGTTTTCACTGCTAATGACTGACTTGCCTCTCCACTTCAGTATCTCAGTGGTTGCAGTTCTTTTGAACTACGCATACGTAGTGACCAGCTTCTATGCACGAAGGACACCTCCGTTTTCTGTTACTTCTGTTCTTATTGCCAACAATGTCAATGTATCCACACAAACAATATAAAAACTTCCCATGAAATATGAGCAATAAAAGATTTTATACTTTGCAGGGTTGTATTCTTCATTTGTTTTGTTATAAAAGGTGACTAGCCTGTGGATGTAAGCAACTGGAAGAATTTTCCTCCTCGACCTGTGAATATTTGTAAAATGGTCAGACTGGCTATCGGGAGCAACACTAAGTATCTCTTAAAGGAAAGGCCGACTTCGTTGAACATGAATCAGCCCTCAAATGATCAGACGCTGGATTTACTGAGTAGATCATATGAAGCCACAGATAGAACTTCACTCGGGGAGGTGGATACCATCTCCCCATGTTAGCGCTGACTCAGGGACTTCCTATGGAGTCCTCCGCCCTCCATCCTCGTCTCCCTCTCTCTCTCTCCCCTCCCTCATCCTCCTGATCTATTTCTCCCTCTCCCTCTCTCTGTCTCCATCTGTCTCCCTCTCTCACCCTCCCTCCCTCATCCTGATCCATGATTAGTTTTTGTTACAAAGAAGTTTGTGATCCAATCACTATCACAGGAAAATAAGAGTTTTATAAGTTATTGGAAGCTCAAAACTGCTATGACAACATGTTATTTACAGGTGTATGTAAACTTTCGACCACAACTGTAGAGAAGGAGAAGGATCTCTCTGCTTCCTTAGTTTTCTTCCTTTTATTTGTCAAAGTTGACAACATCGTGCGACAGCGTGGCTCATTTGGTTGCCTGGTAAGTTATCGGTGTATGTGTTAGTGGCTGGGCACCTTGAGTGTGAACGGTTGAATCAGGAAACATTGTAAAGTGCTTTGACTGCCGTTAAGATAGAGCAGTTCTATATAAATGAACCATTTACTATAACACTGCACAGATTGTGAAACCTATTTTGTAATTTAATATTATATTTAATATTCAATAGAAAACATTTTTATGAAATTGTAGGATAATCGGATCGTTGATTATAAATAGATACTTGATTCATTTGTCTGCTTTTATGGTCGTCCTGATCAATTGATTGTGACAAAAAATCTTTGATCCAAATATGATTATATTGCAACAGGGACAGCAGATTAGGATTCACATGGACAATAATATTTAAATGTTTGCTTCATGTCTTTTCTGAATCTAGGGAACATTTTTCACTTCATCATTCCTCTTCCTCGTGTTTTATATTGGCACAGATCTCCCTGCTGTTTGTCTCTGCTGTAGAGATCAACCTGGGGAACAGAGGAATAGGAGGACGGGTAAGGATGGCTGCCACTGCAATGCAGATCATCAAGTGACGAGGGGGAGGAGCTGCTCGCTCTGCAGAGAGCAGCTTTTTCCTGAAGGGCAGCTTTATGTACTCCCTGCTGCTTCGGAAAAGATCCAGAAGGATGAGAAGCATCTCCTGCTGCTCTGCACTTTCAGCATCCATTTGCACAGTTCCCTTTACAAACAACAGCCTCATCACCTCCCTCACGGTTTCATCTCTTTACATCCTCATTACAACATAAAATACATAGTGTCATCACTTTGGTGGCTGTATTCTGACAATTAATGGTCAACTAGAAAATGCAATTTCTACGAAATTACGAGTGAATGCTGAAAGCTGAATAGCTCCACCACACTGAAATGCACACTAGGAATACACAGGGAGACGCTGGACCGCTTGACACGGAGGACAAAGACGAACTGGCACAGAAGGAAGAGAGAACACAGACTGAATACAAGCAGGTGATTAGTAAACCAGGAACAGGTGGGACTAATCAGGGCGGTTAGTGTGGAGTCATCATACAGGTGAGAAATACACAGGGCAGTTGAGTAAGAAAATAAAACAGGAAATGGGAAGCAGGCATGACAAACAATATAAATGTAGAGGACGGAACGTCACAGTTGGAATAATCCTGGAAAGAGGAGTTGAAAAGAGATTTAGAAAGAATACCTCTGCCAAACTGTAATGCTGAATTAAAAATGATATTGTATGAAAGTGGAATAAGTGATGGGTTGAATGATTTTAAGAAGAGAAACTATGAATGAAAGTTCATCCTATTAATATCAGTTGAAAGGAGTAATAATGGGGACAATTGTAATGGATGAAAAAAAGCATGAAGGAAACTCAAATAGCTGAATATTTTCATATTTAAATGGTGTACGTAGAGGACAGTGTAGCACCCCTTTGCTGTCCGGGCATTTATTATGGGTAGCTAACCCTGAGTTCTTTAATATTACTTAGGGTTAGGGTTAGGGTTAACCCTAACCCTGTATTTTAAATAGTTGTATTAATTAGTATATATCAAGACTAGTGTAGCAAATAAGGATTAGCAGGTAACCTGAAATTAAAGCTAAGTGTCTACCTTAAATGTAAATAAACCATGCCAATACAATGCAAATAACTTTAACCATTTACTTCAAAAGAAAAAAAGCATTCACATAGGTACTGCAATAATTATAAACAAAGAATAATTCATGTCAAAAACACATGTTCAAATGGGTACCCAATAAGTTACTCGTTGCAGGCCTGATACGATGCTTGAGAACATAGTAGCCACGGCTGCTTCGCGCCGATGCGCTACAAACAAAACAGTTATTGCGTGTTTGTGAAGGAGAGAAGGAGATGTCTCCCTGGAGATGTTTGGTGATCAAAGAAGTTGTCAGCGAGATCCAACCTGTCAGTTAAAATCCGGGTGATGAGCGTTGTAGTCCTGACGCTACCTCTCCACTGTTTCCGATCAGGATCCACTGGCAACATCCGCGACCATATGCTAGTCCTAGCCGAGCTAGCTTCCTCTGCCTCCGGTGTCTCATTCCAATCTACCACCAACAACTCTCCTAAGACAACTACACCACTAAACGTTCCTCGAATAAACAGTTATAGTAGTAAAGTTTAAATTAGCGTTCTACCAACTTAAAACTCTAGTTGTGCCGCGGAGCTCTTCTCACCACTTCATCTCAACACTTCCTCCCTGTCTAACCTGTCCTGTCGGGTCCCAATTACGTCCTGCAAACACCTGACCTAACAGCTGACAGGCAGGATAACATACAGAGAAGAGAAGGTGTGTGAGTGATTCAACCCAGAGGATTTATGTGTCAACAGCACCGCTAATGAGAGATAGGTGTGTCAGTCAGTACGTTTTCATGCAGCAATTACCATCCTACAAGACAACATTTGGTTTATGCAAATACATGTAACAACGGGTAGATCGATTGCATCGAGTCACCATCGGGCAAAGATCGGGCAACTAGGTAACTCGGTCATTTCTCGATGCCAACACCATGTAACAATGGGAATCGGGAAACACATTCTGCACATGCGCGACAATTTCCGCCGCGGTAATCAATATTTCTAATCAAGTATGTTCAGTTCGGGACTTTTAACATGTGAGGTTTGATGACGGTTTGACCTTTGACCTGATTTATAATGGTTTACTCTTTTATGGCGTATGATCATAATGTCTGGTGCTGTTACATCCAGGCCGTGTGACGAAAACTCAAGTCCTGCGCAATTTTTTGTCGCCCAACCCTCCTCTGTATGTGGAACAAGTTTGAAGATGTTTTGCTGTTGGGAATTTTATTATTATAGTAGTTGTTTAATTGTTTTTCATTTACAGTTGCACTCTGTAGTTTGAACACCAAAGTGCGCAATTAGGTTTAGGAGATGTTATATATGTATCACCACTACGTGGCATTATGCAAGGCGGTCATTGTTTTTTGATAATGTGATGTTATCATGAATGTGAACCTGTTTTCAGTGTTTTGCCAATAGGATTTTTTGAAATTTTGTGATAAGTTTTTAGTGGCATGTAGTTTAATATAATCATGAGTATGTGGCGTTTCAGGGGTAACATAAGTATTAGATTAGTATAGCTTAATTTTTTGAATGTTTTTCAGTTAAAGTTGCATTCTATAGATTCAATGAGCGGCCATTTTGCTGTTTCACTCTGGGAACTGTAGTATTTTTTCCCCCTCAAAGTAGGTGTTTGCTTTGTTTCTGTGTATGGACTCTATAGGGATATAGGGATAGTTCTATCTTTAAGCATTTTTGCAGTTAGTTGATAATTACGTTAATTTGGGATAGTTTTATACTATTAAGCCATATATTGATCTTGTTGAACGGATTGTTGTCATTTGTCTGTATATATGCCGTTCAGAGAATGGAATAAATGGCCAGAGTATTGACTGTGTTACGCAGTAGCCCTTTCAACGTTTATAGAGCCATTTCAGTCAAGTCTTATGTCACAGTTCTGTTTTTACTATCAGGGATTCGTTTTTGCATCATTTAATGTCACTGACTTCTTCGCATGCGCGATGCATTTCAAGGATACTTGGATTTGTTAGTTTTGTATCATGTAATATCACTCACTATTACATATGCGCGATGCATCATAATATCTAGGTTTTGTTAGTTTTCTAGGGTGTGTTATGCAGTGATTAACGATATCCGGTGGGTGCAATTTTTTTGAAAAATAATGATAGACAGCAGCAGGTCCTTGTTAATTGTTGGTCTAAATTTAAATAGCCTTTACTGCTTGTGTCAGATTGGCCAAGCTGTCCGCTTGTTTTAAATGTGCCAAGCCGATTGGCTGTGTAGGTTAGAAACTAGCTTCACCATATATATATGGTCTCTTTGGTTTCTTACTTCATCTCTGTTTTGTGGACTTTTACCGTTCAAGGAAATATTCTCCATGGATTTTTTTCAGATTCATGTAAGACGCTTGTTGGTGAAGAAATAAGCGACCATATAGTTTTGAAAGTGGTTTTGTGGTGAAGTCCAGGTACAAGTACGTTTTCTTTCTAATCTTTTGTGTGAGGAAAGGTATGTTTATATTGTTTGTTTTTTACCGTTGAAAAGTTAGTTAATTTAACGAGAATTGTTTTTAGTTGTTATAATAATTGATTAGCTGGAAGGTATGTTATTTAGTTACGTAATATTTAGTTTGTTTCGATATTTGGTCCCGGGTTTGCCTTGACGGAAAGTCTGTTTGTTTTTAGTCGGTTAGTTAATACGTTGATGATATTTATTTTGATGGTATTTTGATGATATTTTTGGCATGTAAACATGTTATTTTACTGGTACATCGGTTTGAATGGTGGTGAAGAAAGATGCTACTTTCGAGTTTTTAGCGAGACTTGGATGTAGAGTGTTTAAAAGGTTGAGTTCAGTGGAATCTTTGCTGTGATTAAATGTATGTTGAAATACGTTTAAATTTGAGTTGTATGTGTTATCGTTGTAAAGTTAATATGAATTGAAATTATCTTTACTAGTACATTAGGTAATTGGAGTTAAGTACTGTATTGATTTCTTTTGCGTGGTATGTCAGAATCCTGATTAGAAATAATTTTGTGAATTATGTTTTGGGGTGATAGTGGTTATTTTTGTGTGTTAAGAAATAGATAAGAACATGTGTTCGCCAAGCAAGCTGCCTCGTGTCAACGACGCGGATGTGGGGACGCCTGTCAGCTTTTAAGTGTAAGTATGAAAACTTTGTATTTAATGTTTAGTTTATGGTAAGATTATGTTTTGTTTCAGGTTAGTTAGTGTCAGAAATGTATTTATTATGATCCTTAGGTGATGGATAGTTACATATTATTGTTTTTCTGTTCTGTAAATGTTATTACAGAGAATGTATAGATGTTTACAGATTCCTGTTCTAATTTAACATTTTGGCATAGTTTCTATTGGAATTAGTTTTGGCTTTTGTTTTTTTTCGTGTTGGTTGTGTTTATTTGGTAATCAATAGTAAGTGTTATGACCAGGTTTGATTTAAAAAGATTTACCTTATGTAATGGTTTTAAAAACCATATATGCTGTTATAACAAAGTTATAACAGTGTAATAACCAAAAAAAAAACATTAACAAATAACAAGGTCATAGCATAAATAAAACCCGGAATGAATAAACCAATAATTAAACAACAAAAAGGATCTCAAGACATTTGATACAAATGACAGACAAAAGGGTAGGTTTACACTTTTAATCGAAAACCCTTTTTTTTTCACACAAACTAAAAATCAGTGAAACAGTGAGGAATATTTACAAGAGTTGGGAGTAGGGTGAGCCTCTGCCAAAACTAAGGAAAAAAAGGTCGCATGACATGGGGGGACGGGTGTTGCTCTATAACTTAGCAAAACAAGCTTAGAAAATAAAACAATCTATTTAACTAAACCTATAAGTAATCAAAAGGAAAATCCCTAACTGCCTACACTAAATGTGGGCCAGGTGATTGACCAAACAATTACAATTTAGGAAAAAAACAACACCCGTACTTACACCCTGTGGTTCTAAACAAAAGTTACCTACGTGATGAAATGTAAAGGGGCCCCTGTCTAGAACCCCCCCATGTCATGGACTTACAACAAATGAAACTACCTAACATAGAAAAATTACCTAAATGGCAGTGACCAAATGACTCACCCACTGGCAGGAAAGAGGTGAACAATGAGTCAAGAGAGTTTTATACTGTGTGTTTGGGGTGGAACTGGGCTAACAGGTTGAGTGGCTACAGGTGAGTGAATGATTGGAGAGTGGTGATTGGTTGATGACTGAGCCGGCCGGAACTGCAGCAGGGAGGGGTGTGGATCTTGGGTGCTTGGTGGAGACAGGTGATTAGTCAGATTAGTCTTTCACTCAAGCACACACACCCAATCACACACAAGCACTCACACACAGAGGTGGAACATAGACAACACAACATAGACTGGGCATGGGTTCTCAATCACACCATCATCCATTCC
>CAAKHC010018918.1:0-29566 GCA_901007825.1 Macroramphosus scolopax
GGAAATAATTCTCGTAATGACAAGTTTAAGAATGATCATGTTGTATAAAAGGGAAAGTGGGAATAAATATAATAACAAAATGATGATCTGGTCACAGCAGCTTACAGATCCTTTATTCTATGTAGCTCTGGTACTGTAGGTGTCTCCTGTTGTCTAATCCCGCTGTGTGTTTGATGCAGGGTGCGGAGCTCCCCGCTGAAGCAGTCTCCAGGCTACCAGGTGGAGCTGGTGATCCAGCTGGTGTGGGTGAGCGGGGAGCCACCTCAGCAGATCACCAGCTTGGCTATGAACTCCTCGTATGGCCTGTAAGTCTCCACAGGCAGGACACTTGACATTCTGATACGAGTGTAATGAGATCACATCAATTTGTGCCCACAGCTGCACTGACAGTCGTGGTCATGCCTGTCCAGTAGCATCGCATTCCTGCTGTATATATTTTGTGTCAAGAGACTTTAATAGCATGCTGCCACACAGAAGGCAGTGACCTGGCATTTATATAGTGCAACCGGAGCTGGGAGTCAAGACTAGTAGTAAGAATAGAAACCTAATTGTCTCCATCCGTGCTGTGTTACAGTGTGGTGTTTGGAAACAGTAATGGTCTGGCCGTGGTGGACTACCTCCAGAAAACCCTGCTTCTCAACATGGGCACGTTAGAGCTGTATAGCCCGTCTGACCCGTACCAGAGGCAGCCTCGATCCCCACGCAAAGCACGGCAGCCTTCCGGAGGTGAGCTGCTCTCCAGCTACTATACATGATGGGCTTAACGTTCTCAGTCACTCTGCTGGAAACAAGTAGAAAACTAAATGATGAATATGCAATTCAATTATAACAAAAGTTAAAATTTCATCAAATAGTCTTCTTTACTGGTCATAAATCTTTCCTTTATAGATTAAGTGAAAAATGGTTTTACTATTCAGTTTAAAGGGAAATGCAGCTTAAATCCAATTCATTACTCTCACTAAAAGGATTGTTAATAAGTTGTATGAAAGCTTTAATTGATTACTGTTCTGGATGACCCTGACTATATCCTGAACAGATTTAATAATCTCATTTTTTAAAGGCAAAATCAGCTCAAATTGCATTACATGTCTCAAACTGTATGGTGAAATCATTTTAAATAATTAGGCCCAGCTTTCTTATAACCGCTTAACACCACACACAGACATTTCTTTTGCTTCATGCCCTGTATCATTGTTTTTATTTGTTCATTCTCACTCCTGTAGTGAAGGCCCTGTGCTGTACTGACTGCTTTGCTAAAGTTAATCTACCTGAGATAAACCCTGTAATGCTGTATTCCTAATGCCCCATTCCTTGATGAAGCTAAGTTGATACAGTTAGCTCAGTGGCCCTGGCTCTAGCTCTTTGCAGCGGATTAAGGAGGCATATCTGACACTTGGCAGCTCTGCCTCGACTTTGCACCATGAGGGCCGCCCCTGCAATAGCTCCTCTCTCTCAACAGGGGGCATCACTGACAGATTCTCCATCTGTTCAAATGGACAGTGCAGATACAGTGGAACATGCATGTTAGTGACCTGTTCAATGGGAGAGTGCAGAGACAGTGGAGCATGCATGTTAGTGATCTGTTCAATGGGACAGTGCAGAGACAGTGGAGCATGCATGTTAGTGATCTGTTCAATGGGACAGTGCAGAGACAGTGGAGCATGCATGTTAGTGATCTGTTCAATGGGACAGTGCAGAGACAGTGGAGCATGCATGTTAGTGATCTGGTCAAATGGACAGTGCAGAGACAGTGGAGCATGCATGTTAGTGATATGTTCAATGGGACAGTGGTTCATGTATCACAGTGATCTGTGCACTAAGATAGGATGCTTCATCTCTGCTTCCCTGCTGTTAATTCTTGATATGTTTTAATAATGAAACAACACATTATTGTTTTGTTTTGTTTTTTTTAGTCTTGTTTTTTCTTTATCATGTCTGTTATTGTGTTAACTTTGTCTGCTGTGGCATCCTGACATTTACTGTCTGTATTTGTTCTCTTCAGTCTCAGTGGCTTGGTGCTTGAATTTGTGCTCTCTGCCATAAAAAGCATTTTTTACTTCCAACAACAGCTAAACAACTATTCAGGATTATATACGAATCATTTAATTTCTTCGTCTTCAGCATCAAACCTCTGACACTTTCTTTCTTTCTTTTTTTCACTTATGATTTCTGCTAATTTCTCTGTTTCACTATGTTCTTACTGTTGGTCTCTCTCTCTCTGTGGTTTGGTTAAGACATTCCTGTGAAGTCTTGCATGTCCAGACTTTCTAACTTGTATACTGAGTCTTTGAAAAAACTCCGCCCGTCTCGGTTCAGTAAGTCATATTGTGTCGTAGTTTCTGTTCCTCCCACAATCATTTTCTCCTCTTAAGTATTCCCTTTATGACATAATGATACACTCGTAGATCTTTGATATAGCGCTCCCCAAATGCTCTCCCAGCTCACTGTTGACTTTCAATATTAACACACAAAAAACCCTTAAGTGAGCAGGAAGGACACTTGAGGAAGCTTGTAACCTGTTTTATGACAAACCACTGACACCTGGGCTCCACAGATTTGTACTAGATTTGTGATATGAGCTCTTGTATGTCTTATTGATCACACCTAATGGTTAGCTTTCCCTCCCTCTGTTCAAATAGGTAACCCTTTATTGTTTTCACCTATGCCCTGTAGCTGTAGTTAGCCCTGGGCGATAACAATAGCAAATTGTGTGTCTGCAATAGACTCTCCATCAACAGTTCAGGTGTAAACCGCCATGAAAGCACATCACTAATAAGTTCAATTGCATGAATAAACCCCAAGCATGCTCCCTCCCTGGCTCTTACACAGCCCGTCATATTGCTTTATGATGGAGTGTGTCATTTAACAGATGCGTTGTTCGGTTGCACCATCAACATGGGCCACACCAAAAGAAAAGTCATAGAGCAGGAAAATGCAGATTGCAATAATTAAGTTCATTCTCCAATATTCTGAACGATGAATTTACCTCATTTATCAGCATGTTATCGTGATAAACCTTCCAGCTCTATCGCCCAGGCCTAGCTTTAATAAGAATTGCTGCTGCAAACTTTTTCCAAACGTAGAAGGAATTCTACTTTTAATTCCGACCTTTTGTGGCTCCTCACAGCACAGTGTGATTCCAGCGACGGGCCCAACACCTCGGAGGACCGCTGCAAATCACCCACTTCGGGTAAGCCTGGCTGAAGTCTCACTGTTTCATACCAAAAAACAAATCCTTCTCTGGATTTGAAATCCATCTCTTTCAAACCCTGCGCTCTGTCACGTAGGCTCTACCTCACCCTGCAATTCAGATGACGAACGAAAGCAGAGGTTCATGGAAAAGGGTACTGTATTATTAAAAGCTGCACGTGCCATTGAAATTTAAAACATCTATTAAATTGGCTGCAGTTATCTGATTTGTCTCCTTGAACCCTAATTTCAGTGAAGTTCAAAAGCAGACGCTTTTCCAAGACGGTTGCCAATGACTTTGGTACTGTATCAACCCAAACGTATTTCCTCTGGTCGCTCACTCTTTCTCCCCTGAACGATGCTGTTCTAATCGCACTAGGCCTTAATCTCTCCTCAATCTGTGCGTCTTGTGCCAATGAAAGAAAGGGAAATGTTTACTAATCACACTGGTTTTGGGGGTCTCATTGATTGTTTTATCAAATGCATGTCAAGATATCTCATAAATTTCAGGCCTCAGATTTTCTGTGCAGATTTCCTTTCTCTGACAAACTGTTGCAACACCCACCACTCTGGATTGTCACTAATTCACAAGCATAGAAAATCTGCCTCATGCCTCCTCCTCTACAGTACTACTGTCTTAACATGCACCTTAAGTGAACTACTTCTCCTCAGTTGTAGACACTCGTGAGTGTCTCTGATTCCAGGGCTTCAGTGCAGTGTTCTGTTTGGCTTCCCACTGATCATTCTTCCTCCTACTCTCTTTGCATAGCTGTGTTTACTGTAATGACCTTTATTTTCTGACTGCTCCTTGCTTTTCTTTCATATTACAGGGCCTCTGGTTGCCTGCGATGCTTCTCAGGCCTCTTTTGTATTCTCAGGGTTTCTCTTAAGGGTGGTAATAGACGGCGTCAGGCAACCTTGAGGGGTTTTTATATTTCATACAGTGTAAGCGCAAAACAAAATCAATTCAATTTGAATTCAAGATCTCTCTGAAAGCTACGCAGGATCTTCTTTAGCACTGGAAGAATTTCCCCATATATTTGCATCTACCCTCTCTAGTTGCCCTCCAGTATGTATCACCACTCTTATGATGTCTCAGAATCATGACTTTTCTACATTTATCTACAATCAAAACAACTTTACAAACGACTGAAATTCACTGATTGAAATTTATTTGAAACAAAGCATTTCTAGCAACAATCGTTTCATCATAAAAGAGGGCAATTTGTTTCTGTTGCAGCCAAGATGTCGCGGAAAATTAGCTCGTCTAGTGAGCAAAAGACCGAACCGGGTAAGCCTCAACTACTAACTTTCTGAGAATTTCGACATTTTTCTTACAGGTTTTGTCTCTGATTGTGTTGAGTTCAAAGGTTATAAAAACATCATGTGTGTTCAAGTATTTGTTATCATTGTTGAGTCCCGTGTTGGTTTGAACGTGAGACTTCTTTCCTGGGATGTTGAGCACATACTGAAAATCGAACACTTTCTCTGTTTGCACTGTGAGCAGAGCAGACGTACCGAACGTGGCGCTCTCGCACATGTCGGAAGAGATTTTGTTGTGTGAATGAAGTGAAGGCGGCAGCCAGGATGAACCAGAGGGGGACTGTCTGTAGATCTAAATCAGTCCGCAACGCCAGTGAGTGGACCAGCCACGGTCTGACTTGGGTTTGAAGTGGGATAACTGGTACTAACCCCCGAGCCCACCACAGCTCGGGCCTTCATTGTGAAGTGGCTGACATATGACACTAATCCTTACCCAATGACCTTTTTCCTTCTTCTTGAGGAAGTTCTACTGGCTGAACTGCGCTCGATGTTGCTTTTCTTGTTCACAGTTGTGAAGAACACACGTGTCTCAACACCTTTTGTTGTTCTGTTGGGATCCTTTATTAGCTTTTTTAAAGCGGGTAAGAGCTTGTTTTTCAGCTGCAGCGCTGCACAGTAATGAGGCATGAATAATTCTGGCTCTTTAAACAAATCAAATCAATAAAGTTTGTTTTTTCACATTGAGAATGTCATTTTCAACTTTGGTTGTAGAAAAATAAATCGGGATTCATTGAAAGAAAGTTGCATCCTTGATTATAAAAAGCATCTCAATGTCAAAAATCTCTTTCATGTGCACTAAAAAAAGCGGGTTTATTTGTCCTTTATCGTTTCTCTGCTGACATGAATATGATTGTGGATTTTTTCCACCCTGCTAGCACCACATTTGTAAAAGACTACTCATCACTCTAACATGTTCAGTTGCTTGTTACCTGGATGAGTTCGTCAACTATAAACTTCTTGTCTGTCAATTCCCACAAATCGTTTCCTTGTTCTCTCTGTGCTCCCTTTCTTGTCCAGATGCCAAGGATAACCTGTTCAGTCGCTCGCGTAGCTCAAGTGTCACCAGCATAGACAGAGAATCTCGAGAGGCCATATCCTCCTTTTACTTCTGCGAGAGTTACTCCAGGAAGACGGACAGCGCAGTCAGCCCCTGCGTGCTGGTTGGAACCACCCATGGCTCTGTGATGATGGTGGCCATCAGCCTGCCACCTGGTGGGGACCAGAGGCTGCAACAACCTGTTGGAATCTCCTCCTGTGGTGAGAGGATGAACTGATGGTCATTCACTGCATGTGACATCAATTCATGACCCTTAATGAGCTTTATGGACTAGAAGTCTGAAGGCTACAGCGCTGTCATCACTCCCAAGACATGAGAGAGCTACGTAGGAACATAGACTGTATATAATATCTGGACAGTCCACCCCAACTTCCTCCAGTGCACCTCAAAATTATAAACATTGACACATGGCCATATTTGTAACCTTTAAGAGCTCATGTAAGAATACTCTAATCAAAAAATATGAAAGCACATCAGAAGGAGAAACTGTTATTAATATCTTTTAAACCACATGTTTCCAGGCACGATGGCCAGACTCAAAGGAGGCATTTTGACAATGGCCCTCCTGGACGCCACTGGAACTTTGCTGCCCCCTTCCTACGAGTCGTGGTATGACCCAAATGTCTCAGATGAGGAGAAGGAGAAGAGCCGGAGGCGCAGGCCAGCCTCCCCTCCCACCTCACAAGAGGGCCAGGACTCCCAGTTTGCCATACTGTGCTCTGAGAAACAGGCCAAGGTGGTGGCCATGCCCTCCCAAACCCGAATCTACAAACACAACATCACCGAGTCCTCCTTCGTCCTGAGGGCTGATGTCCTGCAGATAGCCGGAGCGAACTGCATCGCTTGTTTCTGTGCTAATGGACACATCATGACTCTGAGGTATCCTAAATTATCCACTATTTCTTCTTATTTTGGTTCAATAATGTTAAGTATCATTTGGTAACCCAAATAAATGTATAAGACGTTTAACAGCTTTACAATGTGCAAACTGTGTCGTCTTTGTGACAGTTTGCCCAGTCTACGGCCTCTGCTGGATGTCAACTACCTGCCGCTGACAGACATGCGGATAGCCCGGACGTTCTGCTTCTCTAACCTGGGTCAGGCCCTGTACCTCACCTCCCCGACGGAGATCCAGAGGATCACCTACAGCCAGGAGACCTGCGATAACCTACAGGTCAGATATTTGCAGCGGGAGAATGGGTTCAACTCAGAATATATTTAATCTTGGGATCTAATGACATGTGGGCCATGCCAGTCCCCTTGTGGAGAAATCACTTCAAGTCATGAGGGTCAGTCCAAGTGATCTCACAGGTCATTGAAGTCAGTGGAGTTGAAGTTAAAGTCCAGCTGCAAGTCTTGGGACACTAATACATTATAGAATATGTTATCAAGTCTATAGGGAAGAATGACTGACATGGACCCGTGCTGATGTTTGTGTCTTCTCCAGGAGATGCTCAGTGAGTTGTTTACCCCTGTGGAGACACCGGAGGCTCCTAACAGAGGTTTCTTCAAAGGCCTTTTTGGTGGAGGAGCTCAGTCTCTGGATCGAGAGGACCTCTGTGAGTACTGAACTTTCTGTAGTTTCACATGATAATGTTTTTAGACTAATAGTTTAAAGACTGCTCACATTCGAATTTGAACATGAGAAGATGAATGACACATCTCACTGATTTCTCTTTTGTTTGTCTTTGGTAGTTGGTGAAACAGCTGCCGGGAAGGCCTCCCGCAGCCTGGCTCAGCACATCCCGGGCCCAGGTGGCATGGAGGGCATGAAGGGTGCGGCGTCAGGGGTTGTGGGAGACCTGGCCCGCGCCCGGATAGCTTTGGACGAGAGAGGGCAGAAACTGGGCGAGCTGGAGGAGAGAACGGCTGCCATGATGTCCAGCGCAGACTCCTTCTCCAAACATGCTCATGATGTACGCACCTGTTACCCGTTAAATGATTATTGTGAGGGGAACTCCTTATTTCTTATCCTCCGTTTTCCTCCTTTTGCCCTCAGATGATGCTGAAATACAAAGACAAGAAGTGGTACCAGCTCTGATGGCAGCGTGAGGAGCATCAGACTCTTAAATCACGCACACCAGTATCTCTGAGGAGCTGCAGATCCTTCGTCTTCTCTTCTCTATTTCTCTCCAGGGGGTTGGGGTGGGGGTGGGGGGGCTCTGCTCAACCGACTCATGCTTTTATTCTCAGCACAATATCACACACTCTGCATTACCTCAGTCACCGGAGGACTACCACGGAGTAGATAGCGGCCAACCCGATGTAATGAGCATGGAAAGAAATGGAAGAAGAGAAGCTCCTCAGAGTCTCTCTCCGTCCCATCTGGGAGCAGCGATGTTTGTTTAACATCAATCAGGAGAGAAGTGGATCTGGCATATAAATCAGTCATGCACTCATATGTATCTCATAAATATATATATATATATATAAAGATATATCTACACGCCCTGCTGTTTGTTCTGAAAGACGATCCTACAGAACACGTTCTTGTGGCGGCCTGCAAATGTTCTTTTTCCCTTTTTCTCTGGTGTCTGCCCAACACAGCAGACTTAAATGAGGAGAAAAGTCTGACGACCCCCCTCCCCACCACCACCACCACCACCACCACCTCCACCAACACCAACAGTCCTTCAAATCGATCCGAGTCAATGAAGATGTTTCTATAGGAAAGATTGAATCAATGAAGGACTTGTTATTTCTTTGTTTGTTTACCTGGTGTTTTTCTTCGTCATTTTGTGTCCATTCAAGCACTTAGAACAGTAGGAATTCTGGACAGGGAGATGATGAATCTGTTGCCTCCCACCAAACAAGGGCTGGTAGTACACTAGTTCATCACCAACTATTCCTTATGCAGCATTTCCCCGTCGTTAAAGGTGAGGCAAACAAATGATGTGTTGTCTGAGAGTCACTTCGGTTTTATTTTAAATTAGACTATTTATTGGAACAGTGTAATAGATGAAGTTTGCTTGTTGGGCATTACATTTATTTATTTTTTCAATTAAATGCACAAAAAGTGCGACAAATGTTTACCCCCCCCTCTCTCTCCCCCTGATGACGAGTTTACATTAATGTGTCGGAAACAATGAAGAGTTGGTACACTGGAAACACCCTGAAGGTATTATATTCTTTCATGGGACTTAAGTCAAAGTCACGTGCGTGTGTGAAGGACGGTGTGTTAAAGGGCAAAAAAAAAAACGATTGTCCTTCATATAATTAGATTTCATAAATGTATATTTTGGTTACAAGTCTCAGTTTTTTGTGATAAAGATTTATCTATACATGATTCTTTTTTTTTTGTCATTCTGTCCTGAACATGTTTGTGTTGTTCCTCAATGTGTAGGGTTGAAGAAAAAAAACAAACCAAGCATGTGTCTCTCACAGCACAATGGAAACGGTAATGCTGTCTTTGTATTCGTAGCTGCCAGTAGAAGTGACCCAGCGCCACAGAGTGTTCCACGCAGTGCCACTGGTCATCTCGCTCTGAACCACTCCACTTAAACAAAAGAACGTCTCTCTTCTGCCTTTTGCCTCATGACGCATATATTCTAACCTCTACCTATGTGTAAATCTGTGTGTTTGTGAACATACATATATTCAGGGATATGTGTATGGGCGCCAATATTTATAATACTCCATAGATACAGTGTGTTACAATAGGTCTCCGAGGTTTTTTGTTTTTGCTTGACAGTGTTTTTTCAATGTGATAAACTAGAGTTCTATTTCTTTTTCATGAGGCGCAAGGATATGCTGCTATTTGTGTCAATGTAGGAGCGTATATCTGTTGGTCTTTTATTTAAAAAAAAAGAAGAAAAAAAGAGAGACGATCGCTGCCAAATGTTGTAAATAACAGGACAGCTGGACACAAATCTGACGATGCAGGTTCAGACGTGACATACTGTACACTTGCGGCCATGTTCTTTTCTGACACCAAAGAGCTTAATTTCACAAAGTTGTCTTGATTTTTTCGCAAATGGCACGCGTCCGGTGTGGGTGCTTTGACCAGCACGCTTAAGTCAAGAAGTCGACTGTGTGTGTGTTGGAGGAAAAGTAAACTGGCTGTAGCTTCTTCTCGTCCCAACCCTCAATACCGTCCCGAACTGCTGAATCTGAAGAGTTTCATTACAGGAAATCTCGTTAACACTGACTGCAGGCATGAAGTCAAACTTAGAGACACTGTTTGAAGGTTTCAGAGCTTCGATTTTGGAGAAATAAATCACGTCTACTTTTGAGATATTGATTTATCAACGTTTCACCCAATATGGATATGCAGCATTTTGGAATAAAACCCTTAATCAACTCTCGTGTGTACTACTGAGATAAACCCAACTGAAAGAGCAGTTATGTGGGTTTTGCACTATTTTTTTCTACTTAGAACAATTTTGTTAGTATGATTATATATTTTTTTGTTTTTTGTCCCATTTTCTTGTTTTTGAAAGGACCAAAACATGTCAGAACCTATGCTTATCTATGTTATTTGCCAATGATGCTGATTGCTTCACATTTGTTTTCAATGTCAGGTGAATGATACTATGATATATTTATATATTTGAAAGACAAATATATACTTTTAATTTCAATAATATTATAAAATGAATACCTTTAATGTACATTTTGGATAGAATATCTCACATTAACGTCAGAACAATGGTTGTGCATAATTATCCATCATCCACACGTGACAATAAACAATGTCAGATTCCAGCTTTGCTACTGCAGGAGGATCATCTTGTCTTGTTGGCCGCTGAATCGGTCTACAAAGTGTGGCCTCAACTTTAAAGTGCAACATATGTCCTAAATGGTCTCTTATTGCACATTGAAGGATGCATGAAATTAAGTGTTTACAAACTTATCCCTCTTAGAGATTGTCTGTTCAGGCGTTTGTATTCTACAACCATGTTGAACAAAACTGAAGTTCTTATCACACATCAGCAACGTGTCCCATTTTCATTTGATCATGCCAACTGTATAAGTGTGAGAGATGAGTTTTATCTCATTGATACATCCGTTTATGTTACTGTTTGCTTCAGGAAAACTCTTTGCTTTCCGTGCGCTGCAGAAACACTTTGAAATCCGAGCTGTGCGGGAGAGCAAAAGGGTTTCTCAGTCGTCATACTTCCATGCATCTGTCTTCTGGGATGAATATCTGTGGAGTTGCAGTATTTTCTCATAGTAGGCAATTTTTGTACAGTTTTATTAAAACAAATTTCACATGGATGTCTGACTTAATCTGCTGCCACAAACAATTTAGACTGTAGATACAGTATATATAGATATTATTGTGCAATGGAAAATAAATGTAAAACCAATCATAATCAGGTTTTGTCTTGTGTTTTCTGTCATCCTGTTTTGCTTTATTGATGCCTTCACAGAAATCTTTTTAAGACAGATGAGAGGGATCAATTGCAGGTATAAGTGTCTTCACCAAAAACCCTGCTGCATGTTTGTACCTTGCACCTGTCAATTTTAAGGGGCTGCTTGCTGAACGGCAATTCTCTACATAATTATGTTAGCGGTTAATTGTATTTTTTTTATAATGTACCATCTGAACAATGTGGACAATTTGTTTTGCAAAAAAGTATGTCAGACATAATATTCATTAGATAATTGTATTTGTCTATACATGTGTGGAGTGGATCTATAAATAAGACATTAAAAACAATGGTTGCAAACATATAATACAAAGAAATACAGTGCGATTTTAAAATATTACAAATCAATATTACACATTCATATACTTTACAAGGAATTATTAAATACATATTGAATGTTAATGTCAAGGACGTGTAAATCATGTTTTTACTTTTTCACAAATCCTACATTTCCCAGAAGCCCCGGCAGGTGGCGCCAAGGCTCGCAGATCTCCCGTCGTCCAGCGGGGTAAAAACTACATGAGTGACTGAAGCCAGAGCATCATCCTCGAGTGACTGCAACGGCGGATGAGCGGAGGGACAGCAAAGTTGAATCCGGAGAAAGACCGACTCAAAGTCAACCAGCGGACTCTGGAGAGGTGGAGAGAATGTCCTTTTTTCACCGGGCATTTTATATTAGATATCTATCGTCCCGGCTACGTCAACCTTTTAATTTGCTCCGGAGAAATGTTTGATGGACCTTTCCTCAGTAACTGATTCGGTGAATGTAACAAAGAGGATGGAGGCAGTCGGAGGAGACGCAAGTTGTTAACGTTACGGTGTTTGCCTCCCTCTCTCTGGTGGAGGATAACTTCACAAAACATGTGGATAAGTCGGTCAAAATCACGCTAACTTTCTCACCCGGTTAACTTTACGATTCCGTTCAAGCTAGTTTTAATTCCTTAAGCGCCAACGTCATAACGAGCGCCAACTGTTAGCACGATGTGTCATGGGTGAAGAGGGGTCGTCTCATTCGGCTGAAAGACAAACCAAGGTGGTTCATGTAGAGACATGCTCCGTTTGACTTGAGTGCCCCTGAGAGATGTCAAAGGTCAGGATCAAGAAGTCTTTTTGGCTTCACTGTCTTCACTCAAAAGGACTTCACCAGGTGAGATGCTTCAGCTCGGATTGGCAAGATTATCTACATTGATATTGACACCTGCTGTCCTCATCTAAAACACATGCCTGTTTTGGGTAATTGTAATTGAGACTGTATGTCAAGCAGGAGTTGAGTGTTTTCCCAGCAGATGAGGAGGATGATTATGTGCCCCTGAGGCAGGCTGCCTTGTATCTCGTCTAAAGATGAGCCAGGGGCCAAACCTGGTGCTGGAGTGGTTGTCGAAGCTCCACCTGGCTCAGTATGTGGAGGCATTCATTGACAACGGGTACGATGATTTGGAAGTTTGCAAACAGATCGGGCAACCGGACCTTGATGCCATAGGTGTCCAAGTTCAGTACCACAGACACAGGCTGCTCACAGCAGTGCAGCAGCTGAAAGAGGAAGATGAAAAGAAAAGATCTGGCTACTATTTCACCTTAGAACCTCTGGAGGCTCCGACTTGCCACCATACTTTACACTCAAACAGAGAGGAGGACTTCAGGTCACACACAGAAGTACACCAGGCCTCCTGTCCTGGTAACCATAACCCGAGATTCACAGATTGTAATGACTTTGTGACCTACCCCAAACTGAAGCTCAAAGTGCTAATAAGGGACAAGCTTGCAAAAGATGGAATCAACCTTGGAGAAGCACCTTACACCCACAAGGTAAGCACATTTATAAATACTTATGACACAGCGAAGGTCTGCTGAATGTGCTTTCTTTTTCAATTAGTTTTGAATGTGATGAGGACTTTGTCATATTTCCTAGATTGTGCTGAGTACCAATAATTCGTCCTTGTAGCTCCAAAGATGGTTTTCTTATTGAGTAATGATTCAAGTAATATATCAAGGAAAAAGACCCCACATCTCAGATGGGTCCATCTATGTCATTGTAAATGCATTTTTGGGAGATATAGGCTGTTGACAATGCTGCTTTTAGATCCGACAGTTTTTATTATTCATTCTTAAATTCATTATTTCGTGGTTTCACGATCAAAATAACATAGATTGCATGAATGGATGTGTGCTGTTTACAGCAGTGGTGTGTGACATATGACACTACTAGGGCTTTTTATCTAATTATCTTAAAACATTTTAAACTCTTAAGTTAAGTCCAGGATTCAACACATTAGGCGTGTTGTTGGTAGAGAGCTTAGCTGGTGCCAGGAGTTGCCGTGGTCACTGGAATCTGTCAACCCTACGGTTAACCAATGAGCAAGGGTTAAATATCCTCTAACCTTCTGCGGGCAGATGTGAGTGGGACAATGGGTCAGTCTGTCGTGATGACAGATGTTAACATGCAGATTATACACTTGCATTTCCGAATAGTGTTTGCAGATTATTTTCTGGTGTTCTGTTCCTCAACAAACGCCCAGTCTGTGTCAGCTGCAGAGACAGTCGAATAAATGAATTCCACTTGGGCATCAACCAAATCCATTCAGTGCATAATACAGTCAGGAAATACTCTGTGGCCCGCCAGATGAGACACTTAGTGATATTTGGCTTTCTTTCCAACAAGCTGTCCCCATTAGTGGAAGGTGTGATTGATGGATTCTGGATTTGATTATATCACAGGAAACTGGTGTATAACATTAGACAATACACAGCTAATGACAAGTCGGTCCCCCCCCATCACAATTAATTATTGATAATTTTATTAGTTAGGATGGACGCCACCTCAGAAAACTTCCAGACCTTAGACCATTATTCGAGACTGATTAAAGTTCTTTTATGCCATTTTTACTGGATGGTGACGGTTGAAAGATGACAGGAAACAAGGTGGGAGAGTGTCGGGGAACTGACCTGCAACAGAGCGCTACAGCCGGAATTGAACCGAGGACACTGGTCGTGTCTTAGAAAGCAGGCTGGGACGCACCAGGGGGCTTTAGGCTGAATGTATGTACAAAAACATGCCTTTTCTGAAACATAAACTGGCATTCATGAAGGAAAAAATTGCATATCTGCACACGTCACACCAGCAGGTCGAGGCTTAACGTGAGTGACAGAACAGTCAATTTCACAGAGCTTGTATTTCTTATTTTTACATTTATTTCCTGTTTTTACACGCATATATTAATATGTAAAATTTACCCTTCATGCTATTCATTTTAAATGATTTGGTTTAAAATGTATCTTGGATTTTTTTATTGTGGGTGCTATTAACAGCTGTTCATATTTTTCTTTTTTGAACTGGTGCGTCTTTGCTTGTCTTTTGTTGTTCGTCCATGTCTTTTTTTCCCTCTTTCCTCTGAATCTACAGAGTTGATAACCGCTGTTCCTTCTTCCATGTAGTAGTTTTGGATCGGTTTGTGATTCCAGAACAGATCACCAAGCACATTTCCTTTCCTCTGCATCTCAGTTTACTGTCTCAATTTTACAGTTGTCCAATAACCTGTGGTACAAACAGCATTTTATATGCAAATGATTGGATCAGGTTGGTGCACATGCGTACAATTACAGTGATTGAAATACATAAAAGAGGAGTCTGTCATGGATGTTTTTTAAATCTTCATATTTCTGCTGTTGTGAATCTAAATGGAGTTTTATGCATCAAGCAGAAGTTATTTTATGCAGATTCATACTCTGTTTTAAACGCTCATCAACAATGAATGAATGTGGTAGGAGGGACCAGCGGGATTCCAGATTTATTGAAATGATCTTATAGTCGAATGGAACCAGAGATATTCAGCCTTCTTTCGTAGGGTGCCTTTAAATAAAGCTGTGTACTATGCAGTATTATCTACCCGTTATAATATATGGCATATTTAATCTAATAGTGAAAATCATATAAGAAAAATGTATTTACTTGTACCTTGTGTCGGTCCCTTTACAGTTGTTGCCCTGCACTACCTTTTAAAGCGTAGATCTGCCCTGTGTCACTGCTATGTGCATGTTGTACTTTCCATGAAAGATTCATATGCTACAGATACTAAGTGCAGAGGCACTTTGTGATTCACTTCCAACCCTTTTGTAGGTTAAACCAACACAGGCACAGTAAGAAATGTTGATTTCATTCTTCAGTAGCTTGGCTTATTACTCTAAAGTTAGTTGATTGCAGTCTCTATATTAATTCCATTTAGTTATCATTTGTTGTCGAGCAGAGACCATCGTCTGCCGGCCCTGGGGCCGTAAGCAATATTCCGCATGACAGACTTCCAGCTCAGAAAAGTGAATGTGTAGCAGAACTGTGCAATGTGATGTTTAAACTTCTACCTTGTGGCAAAGTCACCAACCTTTTTTAAGATTCAGATTTTACTGGTGATATATTAAATGTGCCGTTAAGGCTCAGTCCCAATTCATTTAGAAAGGACTTTGGTCTTGTTAGCTGAACTGACTAACTGCCCAGAGGCGCTAACATGATGATGAGACTTGCCTAGAAAGACTTTGGCTAGTTTCTTGGTCTATGTTCAGCTATTAAATTCTGATCCCATTTATAAAGTAAAATAGATGATTGAGCGGAGTATGCTTCAGGGTGCGGCTGCTGCATTGTGATTTAAAAAGGCCAGAACAATCGGGGGACACCAGATGGGGTCGACTCTGTGTGATAGCAGCAATTTTTGGAGCAGTTAGGACTTTCAGGTTAATCATATTAACTCCAGTAAACGGCTGCAAAATCCTGGTATATAGGCCAGCATGGCCCATTTACTCTCCAGGAATAGCACACAGCAGCTTCAGGCAAAGTCTGGCATTGCCAACAATTCTTTCCTGAAATTTTATGCAGAGCCGGGCAATATATCAGTCTTAATATTAAAATGATATCAACATTGTCATTTCGTGTTAAATACTGCCGGGGATTTTGGTCCTTGCAGCATAATTTTCTGCAAATAATTGTGTTTTTCTATATTTGATAGACTCCAAATGCTACTTAATCTTTGTGTTTAGACTCTATCAATTCCCATCAAGGAAATAACAGTCTCTTCACCTTCTGAATGCTCCGCTGTGTTCCCCAGCTAGTAGATAACTGTGTCGCTAGCCGCCTGTTGTGACCTTTGATAATACTGTGTTAGCTGTGAGAGTGAACCAAATGTAGTAAACAACGCTCGTTAACATTTAAACAACAAGCTGGAGCACGTTAACATCACTCGGTAAAGCTGAAGGGACAATTTCTTGTAGCTTCATCAACACCAGCAGCACCTCTGGCATCAGTTTGATACGTTGGTATGACAAAAATAACAAAGTAGAACACGACAGTGTATGTTGGACCACTCGAGCTAAGAAATCCTTATTTTATGAGGTGAACTCTGGCAGTCATGTGCCATAATGTTTTACACTTGTGTAACAGACATTGACCTGAATTGTGTTTTATCTGAATGAGATCAACACTGTAACAAGCCCTCAGGCACTGTTTAGTTCAGTCATTGTAGTGGTTTGGATCTGTAATTCTGCAGTGCCTCTGCCTCAGTCTGGGTTTAGTAGTCAATCTTCAATGAGCGATGTGGTTTGGAGACTTTTCTGTACGCATCAGTTCTCCACACAGGCCCTCAGGACACATGGGTTGTAAAAAAAAAAAAACGAAAAAAGGAACGTGATCATAGCGGGTTGAGTTGTAAAAGACCTGAAAACTGGCAGCAGGACGCAAGTATCAAAGATTTTCCTAAAATAGATCAGCAGAAAAGACAAACATAGACTTTCTTCTAAATCATGAACCTCAAACAAAATACGACGTGATCTCATCATAGTAATTAAAGCAGATTTGAATTTTTAAATTAAAAACTGACTCAGGATGTATTGTACTATCAAAACCGGCCCGATAAGCAGATGGTCCGCACCACCGCCTGTAGCTTGTTTTGTTTGTTAAAAGTGTCAGGGCATGTAAATAATGCAGCACTAGAAGACGCCCACAGCAGCCTCATTTTGACCTGATTTTAAATTTACCTAAATATCTTTTGTCTATCTTTGTTTTGTTTTTTTTGTCTTTTTTGCAGCAATTTAATCTGCTTTGGTCCTTTTTGAGGTGCTTGTGTGGTCTGTCAATGCCGCTGCTTAGAACACACTGTCAGCCTCGGGCTTGTTACACAGGCTGGAAGTTTGTTTGCTTTTTATTTCTTCCCTGCTGCGTCTCAGCCTGCTAGCTGCTGTTCATCAAACACTTTCAGTCATACAGTCCATACAAGCCTCCAGTGTACAGAGACGGTTGAGCAGTTTAACTTTTGATTTGAAAACTACTTGTTCATTCATAGCTGGAGTTGACAAATCCTTCAATGGCACAAATGTAACCTTTTAAATATATTTAATTCAATACGTAGTTTTAACTTAATTTGATTTTATTTGGACTTTCATCAAAAGCCCACCAAGGACATGTTTCAATGGTTTGTCTTTGTCATCTGACAGGACAGCATATGGCCTCTTGGTTCCCTCACTCAGACCACTTTTGGAAATGATTTCTTTTATAGCTCCCTCAACAATGACCTTCAGCTCCCAATAAGGCCTCGCTGCAGTGCCCGGTCCTAAAAAGCATCCTTAGAATGAGGAACAAATCTCAGTCGTTCAGAAGATTTCTCCTTTGTTGCTCTGCCAGAGGATGCCAGGACAAGAAAACCCCAGCAGGTCCCCCATTCCCCTAAAGAAAAGTTTGAATAGAGCCTTGCAAAATACAAACTGCAGCAGCTGACAGCTGTTTCTGCTTTTGTCTCTATAAAAAGGAGATTGAATGGAACTGTTTTGTTGAATGCCGTTGAGATTTAAAACACCAGCAGCAATTTACTGTGAGGACTAAATTATTACATTATGAGGGTCAGAAAGACCCTGTGAAAGAATGAGAGAAGTGTTCTTGTAGTTACATGTTTGACAGTTTTTCTTCAGTGTTTTTCTTTAACACAACTAATTAACTTGTTACTTGGTTGGCGAGATGATGTAGCAGCCTTGTATACTAAAAGAGGTTTCGTAAACTTTCTGAATGGCCAAACTGTGAACTCAGTAGCAACATTGCTGCTGGTGTTTCTCGCTTCACTGTAGAATTTGGTTAATTAAAGGAAGCAGATGATGATGAAAGGGTAGTTCAATTGAATTCTTCCTTTTGATAAACAATTAATCATTTCAGTCAATGATCATCAAACGATGAATAAACATGCATCCATCCTGTCAATGTAAGAAGGTTTGCTACTTGTAATACTATGAATAATGTAGACTCTTGTTAGATCTCAGGTGAATGCAAAAGCAATCCGTACAACATGCTGGCATCTGTGTGTATGTATATAATGAACAGGCAAATAGAAAATGACACCACCTCAGGCTCCTGCAGATGTTTTGCTTTGGAGGACAAACATCTGATCTCGATGAAGACGATACACTAAAAATACCACGTGTAACTGCGGAGGAGAGATCAGACTATTTATTCAGATACAGATCGCAATTGAACATTCGATGTCAATGTCAATTAGGAGTGAGAGTTGAGGTCTCATGATGTTGTTGGTGATACATTTTAAAGTTATCCCCTACTGTTCTATGATGCATGTTTAACCGAGTGCGTGATAACAACCGTGTGTTTTATATTTGGTAGTGTTGCAGTGTGAGTTGATATCAGCATGTGCTGCACTGCTGCTTTCTTGCGTTATCATTCACTGAACTAAGGGGAGGCCTACTTATGGACTTAATTCACGTAATGTCAGTATAGATTAAAGCAAACCACTTGGCCATTACAGGAATATTGTTGGATTATTGCACTGATGTTCCTGAGGGGGGTCGGGCGAAGGGGGTAGACACGTATTGCATGGAGCACTCAGAAGCTTAACATGCCATGAACATGCTTCACGTTTACAGTTGGCGATACAATAAATTCCTGGTCCGGCATGTCACTCGTGCACTGTTCTGTTCCTGTCCTCCAGAACATGCAACATGTTTTTAAAAAAAAAACAGGACAAGGACATGTGTCATTGCACCAGAATGTATCCAGCTACTCCACATCACATCGATGCTGGGTGATATAAGAGCTGCACATTGTGTTGACACATGGAATGCTGTGTATGTATAATGGAAACCCACCATGTCAAACAGGCCATAATCACTGACCTACATATATATGTGTGAATTAAAGATTAGCATTGTCCGGGTCGAATGGACTGGAGGTTGAGTATGAATGTACCCAGTAGCACAGTGGTCTTCAACCGGGGGTCCGCGACCCCTAGGGGGTCCGCGGAGGTACTGCTGGGGGTCCGCCAACTTAAAAATAAAATAAAGGCAATTTTAACCAAAATAATATGTGAGTTTAATTTTTTTTAATTATTATTATTTGATTGAGATGATTAAGAACATGTCATTAACATGCAATAATAATATACTTTTGACGAAATCTATTTAGTCTACCCGGTCAGAAATTGGTTAATACAGTGAAATAAGCTGAATAAAATGCATTTAAAAGTTATTATAAGTCAGGCTTATATTTAAAAAAAAAAAAGGGGGGGGGGGGATTTCAAGTGGGGGTCCCTGCTCTGTTTTTCTCTCATCCAAGGGGTCCCTGGGCTAAAAAGGTTGAAGACCCCTGCAGTAGCAGATCGTTATCTTATACAGATTATTCCTTCATGTTCCCTCATGTGGCCTCGGAACAGAAATAATTCACAAGAACATCTGGAGACGTTTTTTTTCCCAGAGAAACAGCAAAATGAATCCTGCACCATGACCACAGTTTATATCACGGAGCTGAAGAAAGGAAGGGTTATATTTACATTAGTGTTTATATTTTGTTTATCCTATTAGTATCATATTCCACAGTTACTGGTGTACTTTCAGTATTGGCCTTTTGTTTATTGTTGGCACATCCTGCACGCCGTTACTACATCTAGACTATATGAAGGCTGCTGTAAAGTAAAACCTTTTTTAATCTTTTCTGTCAATTTCAAACTTGGGAGTTTGTGGGTTAAGGAACTATTGAACTTGGTAACATGACCTTTTTTTTTAACTTGAGTTTTAATTATAGAGCTCAAGACTGACTATTATCCCCTTGAGGTAGATAGTTGATGTGTGTTCTTGAAAGGTTTCTGATCTTTTGGGTAAATGGTGGCTCGTCAATCAGCTTTACGTGTCTTCTTTGTGAGACTCGTCCATAATTTAAAGAATAGAAAAATACCCTTCTTTTATCTTTTAGGACAATAGTTGAAATTGATAGTGATTCATTGGATATTTATATATTTATTCTTAGTGGCTTCTTTCGTACATCCTCACCAGGCACTGGGAGGTCAAGTGAGCCACACTAAAGTGAACTTGATCAAATTCCATTACAAGGGTCTGACCCTGCTGGGCTATTTATATCTGCACGTGCATGATGGGCCACTTCAGTGGGGTTTGCAAGAATATTCAGTCAGTCAAGCAGAGGAAGCAAGTTGCTGGAGTTAAAGGACCTCTCCCTTTAAATAGGAATACCATTACTCTACTAAGTTATAATGATTGGATTGATCCATAAAGGGGGTTCCCTCAGACTTAATTTGTTTTTTATTTCATCAAGCAACTTGTTGCACATTAACCGTAATACAAAATTAAGTTAACATCTGCTTCAAGTTACCAAATGATTCAAGACTCTTAAAACTAACAATTAGGTCTCAAGAGCATCAGTTTTGTGTTAATTAACTTTTTGAACTTTCTGAGTACCCTCTGAAATCTGCGTGACCCTGGATGTCACGGCGGTAAATCTGGCAACCACATAACCACATCGAGCTGTGGAGGGTGGTGTATATAATCATGACGACAAGAAGCACCATATTTTTAAAAAAAGGTTAACTCAATCACGAGGAGATTAATACCAGACGATGCCCACCGTTCAACCCATTTCAGGCAACTGTATGAAATATAAGCAAACTGTCTCACCAGGTTTTGCAATTATTAAAAATATATATATTTGGTTGTACTTACTGTATGTTTATCGTTTTATTTAAAGTCACACAGTTGGTCCATTGTATCACCAAAGCCTCCTGTAATACCTTTTTAAAACCAAGAAATTATAGTGTGTTAAAGCCACATCTGTGCTCAATTCTACTGGGTCAGGGTGACCTGACCTGTTCTTCCTGAAGCCTTATGAATGCAGTTTGACCTCTACTTGGCTAATTTAAAAAATATTCCTATGTCTAGAAGAGAAAAATATCTGCTGCTTACTCTATATAATTCTATAGAATAGAATATAGATACAAAGACAATTATAGAATTCTTTCTATCGTTGAATATTAGCTTAAGAACTGGGGTCAACTGTGTAGCAATGTTTTGCCCACATGTGGTAAGTCGATTCTTATCAGGCGATTTTCCTGTCCCTCATGCCACCGCTCGTGTTGTGCACATATTCCTGATACAGTCAATGGGACACTTCAGTGGCTTACTGACAGTAAATCTCTGGCTTTCGATCCATCTGTTTGATGTTTTTGCCCATAAGTGCCTCGGCCCTGTAAAGGCCAAGGGATTAGACGAACACCACGCTCCCAGCATGACATGACATTTATCCATATAAGTCGAGGTTGATCTTCTCTCTGCATGTGTTGTTGCACACCTAGAGGGCAGATAGTATAGAGCAATAAAAGATTAAAATGGAAAACAAACTAAAACAATGAGCACGAGAGGTGAAGGAAAAGTCTAAATTTCATCTGATGACACAGCTAAGTGAGACTCAGTGTGTAGTGGAACTTTTATAGAATTAGGGAGATGCGTCCTTGTTTTCGCTCCCACTGAGATCAGCGTCACAAGACATTTGTCATAGTTGTGTAAATCCTACTGTGTCGAGAGCAATCGTAATACACTGTGAGGAGCAGTCGCACATCAACTCCTGTTTGCCTGTTTGTCCAGTGACCGGTGGTCTGTAAAAGCTTCCCCACGGAGTCTCCAGCCACTCGTAGTCTCCAGTTCAGGAGTTCATGACTTGGGTGCCCTCCAGCTGGTTGTGGTTGGTTACATGAGTGCACGCTCCGTCCATTCAAGTGAGCATCCATGTCATCAAAAACAGCATTGTACCTGAACTTTAACGGAGGCCATGAGCATTATATACGCAGGACATAACCCCCGGGTCATCCTCGTGTAGTGAAGTGAACACTGTATCTTCAGATTATGACCCACTTTCCATCTATCCATCCTCCTCTCTACAGCAGATAAAACCATCTCTGAATCTATGCAACAATTGACTTGTCATATGGTTAAACAAACACAAAAACCTGTAAAATGAGCTGCTGCCACTTTGAGTAGCACACAACTGTTCTATTCTGTCCCGTCTAAAGCTGAGATTATTATTGATTCTCAAATTCATTGTCATTTTCCTGCATTAGTTTTTTCCTGAGAATATGTAATGTGCCCTAATGTAACCCTGTCAGCACACATGATGTACTCACTCCCCAGAAATCACAGTGAAATGGAGCAGCTTCTGTTTGTCTTCCTCGGGTTCTCCCATTAACCTCCTTTTTTTCAGTCTCCGCAGATTATCATAAGCTCAAGTGAGCCGCTGGGTGTCTTTAATTTCTCATGTGAAATATATAGAAGCAATGTAGCTGAAAACAGTAACTGAAAACGTTTTTGAAGATTAGATAATTTTTTTTTTACCTCAATGCATTCTAGAATATTAAGTGTAATTCATTTATGGAATGTTTTTGCAGCTGTTATTGTATACAGTACTACATTTCTGGTAATAAAAGAAGTCTATCGTGAAGATTGTATTCTATAAAAATAAATCTGCAGGATCTCAGCAACACAGTCACGTTGTCAAATTATAAAAATGCAAAATATCCACCTGACAGATCGTATTAAGATGTACGTTAAGTCCAGGGAACCTCTGAGCCACTGACACACAAACCTAAACTGGATCAAACAGACTTTCTAAGTTTGTACTCGACACTGCACTTTACTTTGGTAATATCATAAATCTTAATGACGTGTTGTATTCTAAACTGGAGCAGCAAAGGCCGACCGTACCCACTATTGTAAATTCAGCTTTTTAAAAAAGTCAAACAAAGATTTATGCTCAGATGACTGTGAAAGGAAAAGTGCTGTTCTGTGCTGAACATAATGGTTTCCAGACCACATTACCAGTGTGTTTTCACCTCTGCTGCCTCTCATTAAAAATACATTTCTTTTCTGTGCTGCAAATTTATAAAATAGGTGCATTTTTAAGGGGCTTTTGTTAAAATACTGTAGCAGTATTTGTCAAATGATCTTATGTATGAAATTATGTTGACTTGCATATTTTCAGTGGCACAATATGCTGTAACTGGTCATTGATTGTAGGTCCAAGTTCATGTTAAAAGGATGAATATGCAGGTCTCCTCCCCTGCATCATCCCTCCACCTTCTCCAGTCCATGTGGACACATTCTAGCCAGCATCTATAAACTGAGTGTCTTTGTGGGGGAGAAAAAAGATGGTCTGTCCTTGTGTACTGTACAACTATGTTGTGTCCCTAAGGTGAACACCGAAGCTGATAGCGCCGTAGAAGTGTGTATGTGAAACCATTAGGGCGGGTGTTGTGTTATCAACTGAGAGAAACAGGACAAACAAAGTGCTGCACTCTGAGGCTATACATATCCCATAAGAAGGAATGCCCCTTGTGAAATATCGAGCTTTATATATCTGTGCACGTTCTCGTCTCGTGACACTGCTGCAGTTTGGGTGAAGGCCTCGGCCAATTCTCCTCCAGGCGTTTTAAAAACCAGTGAGTTTTACGATGGTTATGTTTGTCCTCTTTGGTCCTCGTTAAACCTCGCAGAGGGTTTCTCCTTTGATTACATTCTTTCGTCTCAGTGTTTACTGTACAGTCTGTGTTGGGAGGGCTTAGCGAAAGAGGTTGCCGCTGTTGTCATGCTTAGTGCGTAATATGTGTTTGTGTGTTCTAGGTTGACCAACTGTCAATGACATGCAAAGGATTAAAATGATGAAGGCTATTGAAAGGTCATTTGAACACTAAAGCATGAGCCACTGATTAAATGCAGGGTTTAAGAGTCTATATACTAAGAGTCACAATTTTATTGATGACGTACACACACATGCAGTCTCCCAAGGTGAAAACAATACTAACCGCACGCTGTAATGGCGGCTACACATATAAATAACAAATGTTCAAGTGAGCCATGTCATTGAGTCGTGATGCACAAAAGGAGCGACCTGAAACTGGCTCACCTAAATGGAATGTAACCATCATTAAAGTAAATAAAAAGTACAATAAAAAGGGGCTGTTGTAGGACTCAATCAGGAGTCTGTCACATCCTTTCCTGTCCAAAATAGCCAATAAACAGCAGACTCGTGTGATTAATTGTAATACGTACAGTTGAGGTGTTTTTAAATAGGTCAACAGGAATCTGATTGCATGAGCTGTTTTTTTTTAAACGGTGAATCATGCAAAGTTACTCTGCTGGTGCATAGCAGGTTCCCCTTTAAGTCTGCAGGCTCTGGTCATCCTGCACTGCCTCTGTCCTACATTTGGGTCCTTCTTCAGCTGGTCACAGCTCATTGTGTTGACTTGTTACACCGAGGTCCTGCGTTGGTGTTGTGGTAACAGAAGAGGGAACATCGTAAACATCCCCTCGTGTTTATACCAAACGGATGAGCAAAGTGTGGAAGGAGATGGATTATGGTGGAAGTGATCCTTCTCCTGAGCCAACATGACACAATAGCTTTGTTGAATCTCTGGTCCCCCCACTGCCAGTGTCATGATATCATTTTGTAAACAGTGATTGTAGATGGAGACTCCACCGAGTGACGACAGGAGAGCTTCTTACCAGCGAGGGTAAAAGTAACTGTCTCAGTTTAATCAATAACCATTTGATAATTGATTCCCCTCCGGCACAGTTATAAATGCATCACTCCCAATTTGTTTGTACAGCTACAAGACATATTTATGTTATATGCTTTTGCAAATCTTTTCATTGCCCTTTTCAGTCTTTGAATATTAATATATGTACATGTACATTTAGGAAAAAAGTCCTAGTACTTGAATCTGTTATATAATTGATTATATATATGTTGACTTCCCTGGTAATTCTTTATTGAAATCCATTAACACAACAGGATGAACCACTATTTTAATTATTCACGCTGTAATTGCCAAGTGTTCCCAAGTGTTCCGCCACATTTACATGTTACGAGTTCCCCATTGACCTTATCAACGTGAAAGTGAGGAACATTTTAAACTGGGTGCAACCACAAGGACATCTGTTATTGTTTTTACTCGCCATTTGCTGCTACACACTCAACAAAAAGGACAAAATAGAGCTTTATGTTGACATTGCAATTATATGCCTTGTCTCACATCAACTGAAGGTGTGTGTGATAAAAGGCAGAAAGGTTTATCAGCAGCGAGTCCAGGTTTGTCATATCTGAGGGCTGTATTTCATTGCTCAGAATACATGTTTGTGTTTTTCCCCTTTTACACTCGATGGGATGAAGTATGAGCTGAATATGATATTCAGTTACATTATTATGTTTATTCTTATTACCTCGGCTGATGAGATTATGTTTTCACCCACGACTGTCTGTCTGTCAGTTTGACTGTCTGGAGGATTATGTTTATGCCTATTATTAACATAATATGGCTGAATTTCCTGCAACATGGTAAAAGGCTGCAGAATGGGCCAAGGAAGAACTGGTTTACATTATGTGGCAGATCCTGATGTTTTCATAAATCTCTGAAGGCCCTGAGTTCTTCAGTCAACCAGAACACATTGATATTGAACCATGCATTCACTGCACAGTGTTCTTCTATGTCTACATCTTATTATATATTTAGGTTTGTCAGAAAAGGTTTACTCTGAGAAGTGCAGATAATTTATTTAGAGCTCCATCAGATATATTTTCCATTACAAACCATTTGTGTTGTCGGATGTTAGAGGATCGGTGACTGACATGGACGTCAGACCGAGAGGACAACGTATCAACTAGTGCATCTAAAATAGATGTGGTATTTATTAAAGAGGTTTTGCTCGCCTATATTACTCAAAGTGTTGGCTAGTCATACCTTTATTGTAATAGCCTTGCAGATGAATTGGGTTCGCCACTATATATTAAGTCTCTGCTGCTGAGCCTCTTGCCACAAAACAAAGGTCAACTTTTGGGATGGTTCAAAGTAAAATGAATCATTATGACAAAAAAACCTTCCTCTGAGATTAAAAAACAAAAAAAAAAAAAAAATCAATAATGTTCAAGCAACTTAAATCCATCCCAATCTCTGATTCCCCTCATCTATGCAAAGGTACAGAGGGATTTAAAATAAACCCTGTCCGGATGTCACAGCTATTTAGGTCAGTGATATTTGATTTAATAAAGCCAAAAAGAGAAACTGCATAGAGTTTGAAATTTTGAACTGTTGGGCATGTTTTTCTCTTGTTCCCACTGCTTCTATTATCCTTCTATCAAAGCAGCGCAGCCACAGGATGTTAACTAAATATGCAATGTCTGAATCGGTTTTAATCGAATGAGAAGCAAACTTTTGAGATGTTCCAAAAGTCCAAAAAATTATGCAAATAATGCATGTTCTTCCTCAACTAGCATGAAGGGAATAAACTAAAGCTATGCAAAGAGTCTTCTATAGAGTCTGCATCTGGCAGACTGACAGGCGGCTCATTTACTATCACATTCATGACTGAGCCCGGCCTGCCTCACTTCCCACTCTGCTGCAGGCGTCCACAGTCATCTAGCCGGACATGACAGCTGTGGTAGATGCTGAAGCCTGAGGTCCCCCCTTTGACCTGAGATGAGGATTTGGCGCTATGTAAATGTCACTGACTTGACTTGAGTTTGACACGAGCAGGTTCTAGGAGCTGGCATGTCTGTTGGTCTACACTTGGCTTGTTGGGGTGTTGGCTTAAAAGAAGTCCATATAGCACGATGTGGCCATCATACCACTGCACCAGGGCCTCTGGCCCCGCGTCTGCTGGGTCCTGGTCAGGGTGATTCATTAGTTAGAGCTGATCTGCCTCCAGCCACGCAGCCACTGAATATTGAATAATATATTTGGAAATCGAGAGTCTGACTCATAAGTGTCTTGTCTTTTCTTGACCGTCATCCAGATTGACAGTTTGCATCTTGTAGAAAGTTTTTGTTTTTTTTAAATGTCACATAGTTATTATGTCAGTGTTCAACCATGATTTGCTTTTGTTGGCATTTAAAGTCAAGTACAGTGGAAAGGTTATATGGATTTGAGTGGAACATATTGTGCCCCCTGTGATAGTAAATGTCACTTTGATTTGGGGACCGTACTGTAACAGTATTCAACAACGGTTGAGTGATGATGGTATAAAAATAGCATCGTGGGGGGGAAAAAGCATTTTGCAGATTCTACTACAGTTCAGCTCAGCAACTACTGTTTGCTGGTCAGCATTTGTTCATCTCTGCCTATAGAACATTGATGGGGTTTATTTTGCTAGTGCAGAAATATATACTCGTTGCACTTTGTAAGTGATCTTCCATTTTTCCAACGGTTTATGATGATGTGCATGCAGAGCTTACGATGACCATAAAGACACTCTCGTCTCTCTCTGAAACTCTGAACAAAGATTATTTACAACATTTTGTGGGATGTATTATGAATGTGTCCACCATATATGAACATGACACAGGTGTTAGAGTAGCTGTTGTCTCAATAGTACATAACACCCACTTCCCTATGTGTCCACCGCTGGCTGCAGTGGTAAATGAAGAAATTCTTCCCATTGACAAAATCAGATTTATGTGTTTCTGTCTGACATACTACTGTTTATGTATCTACATCTACAGTAGTATTCTGGCAGATGGAAACCCTGCAGTTCTCATTTACATGTTTTGATTCCTGAAATGCATTACATCACAGGGGTTTGCAACGATTCTTGGAAGAAGTCTTGTTTGTGCCCAGTGAGCCCGGTGTCTGCCTGCAGGCTCGCTTCATCTATTTGTGGCTCAAGCCCTCTGTTGAATATTAATCACTCTGAGATGCTTTCATGTTTCATTGCAACGTGTTAAAGTGTCGAGATGTGTTACACGGCTGACTGGATGTTTATCACTCAGTCACATAATTAAAACTTGGGCCAGCTAAAAGTTTTACTCTTCACTGTCTTTCTTAATCGAACACATATCTAAGATCCTTAAATCAGCTGTATGAAGCACTGACTCGCAGTGAAGTAAACAACGAAGCAGTCAGAGCACTGACATTTAGCTTTCAGCATCTTAAAGTTCCCTTCCGGAGTCATCCTTCCAGAAACATTTATTCAACGTGCAAGATGTTGCACATGGATGACCTGTGACACACTGGTGCAACCATGGATGTAAATTCAGGAGCTAAAGATAGTTTCTTGGCTCAACTCGTTTGGCTGGTTGTTCCTTCAGGTTTCTCACACTGGCTTTTGTCAAAGAATAATCCTTTTACTTTTTGTTTCAGCTAACAAAAGACTTCAGAATATTGGTAACAGGTCTTTATGTCACTGTTTCTGGTGAGGTTGTATCTGAGAAATATAATATAGACTATCACCACTACCGCCGCCATTTTGATATCTTACGAGACATGAGACTATGCTGAACGCAGTGACATAAATTGTTGTTTGAGGTGAGAGAAATTCACTCAGTTCCCGCTTGAAAATTCTGACTAATATGAGAGGTTACTCTTGTAACTTGGAGGGTCTTGCATTGTTAAAGAAAAATCTCTCTTCCTCTACCCATGTGTCCTGAGTAATGTCCTGGTAGTTTATGTATAATCCTACTGACAGTCAGACTGAACTCAAACACTTAAAACATGACCTCCTCATGGGAGGTAATAATAGAATTAACAGCCGCACTAGCTGTCATAAGCTAACATTTTGTCTATTTCTATTTTTACTTCAATGTAGCTTTTAACCCTTTAGCATGACCCAGGCGACCCAGATAGAAATACGGCACACTTGATGTCCCATCTGTTTCCCAAATGTCTTCCATGTCAATGGTCCTCATCCTCAGAACAAGGACAGTGTGGACCTGTGCGACTAATGAAAACACTTTCAGTAGACGTTTCACTAATCAGATACAGCTCTGTAATTGTGACAAGGTTTGACTTGTGCCCATAAATATATCATGTCTCTTGAACTGCCGTTCAAACAATGGTTGTCCTGATCTTACAGCACCTTTGACTCTGACTGAGGGCCTCCCTCTGAGACTATCAGACTGTAGAACCTTGATGTTAACATCTGAACAGCATCTGTGGCACTCAACTTCAGAGGATGAGCTAATGATGCCCAGTGGACAATGTGCACTGTGACACCGTGATTTTCCGCTTCAATGACAAATCTGGAAATCTGTGTCAGTCTCACACGTGCCTGCCAGATATTAAACAAGATAAAAGACTTCCTGAGGACGAGAACGTACAGTTTGGTTTGGCAAATGTTTGTCTGGTGAACTTCCAACCTCCCAATTACGAGCGGGGACGCCCCTCGAGCTTTTCTACTACACCACACTGTGCATGATACGCACCACAAACTTCATGTTTGAACTACTGTGTCTTTTTATAAATGCTGTGTGGCAATACAGTTACAGTGTAGTTTTAATCTGCAGCGTTATCTTCACCAACCAACGTAACACCAACAGACAACCATGACT
>CAAKHC010018918.1:36326-64228 GCA_901007825.1 Macroramphosus scolopax
CCCCCCCCAACCACCGTGGAGCAACCCCCCTCTCTGATTTACGCATGTCATACACCCCTCCCCTTCACTCCAGGATGTATTGTCCTCCACTAACTGAGCTGAAGTAAACTTTCAATGCGGAGCCTTTCACTTGCAGCGCAGCGGAGCTGAGGAGCAACTAGTGCCGGGTAGCTTCTGTGGGCAGCCAGATGCCTTCTTGTGGTGAGTGTACTGGAATGTGGGTCCGACGGTTGGAGCTGGTAATTTTCTGTAGATTCAAGTTATATTGCCTCGTTCTCAAACTTTCCTTTGTCTGTATAAGCTTTTCCCTCTGGGATTGATTTCTGTTTTAGACTTTATACAGAACGAAATGCTGAAACAAGTCTAAACTTGTTCCCACGTGATTTTTCGAAAGATCCCTCAATACTCAACTTGTTGAAGTAGGAGGATTGGTGATATTTGATGAAAGCTATCAGTTTCATTCAAGGCTTCAGGTTGACAGGTACATGCTTTCAGCCATATTCTTTAAATGACTTACTGATTGACTTACTGCACACAGGATAAAGTTTAAAATGCTTCACTAAGTCCAGTCTGGTAAGAATGCTGCTCTGCTGCATCACTCCAGATGTGGTATTATCTGGAAAATATTCAACGTCAAAACCAACCGGCATCAGAGTGGAGTCCTGCTACTTTTACTCTATAAGAACATTTACCGTCAGAGAAATAAATCATAGCTAATGATGCTTTGAGATTTGTTGTCAGAACAATCTGATCCTCTTCACGTCGTCTTCTGATGCGAGACAGGCAACATCTGACAATCAAAGCAGGATAAAGTGATACACTTATCTCCTGGTGATTTGTGACCCAGGTCTGGTTGTCTACATGGGTGAGAAACGAGAGGAGCTTTACAAACACTCATTAGGGCTCCGGGGCCCTGGGGCACGTGAATCTTTTGTCTGCCTTATGAGATGCTCTGTGCCTGAGAAATGTGACACCACACTCTCCTTTTCAAGCCTCTGTGGTCGATGTCTCATGCTGCAGTTTTGGCTTACAGACTATTAATTTGCAGACGGACGGAAATATAAAGCAGACGGGGAATATTTTCCCAAAACTCCAATTCTTTTTAAAGAATTGTCTTCATGAAAATCTTTATTTGAAATGCAAGTCAGTTTGTGTTTCACACACTTCAAGCTATGTACTGTATGTGCAGCAGGGATGCATGCATGCACCGTGTCTAATAAGCACTCAGGGCAATGCAATATCATGTGGCTGTCTCACAATTGACTGTTTATGTGGATCAGTGGCAGTCTGGGGTAGAAGAGTGGCTGCAGCAGACAGCTCCTCAGACGGCCTCGTTTCTTCACAGTATGAAAAGCAGACAGATTTTGAAGCATGTCATTTTCTAAATGAATGGCCTTGTTTTCTGGACAGTTGAGCCAGTCAGAGTCGATCATGCTACAGGACAAGTGAGGCCACAGTAAGACTCCTCACTGGAGGGGACTGTTTTCAGCAGGCTTCATTTGCATACCCTCAGGGTTCGGCATGCGTGAAGCACAATAATAATAATGCCTGTAATGGTTTATGGACACACTGCAGGCTGACTGCTGATGATCAGACACAAGAGGAACTGTATGTTGTATCCAAGTTATGTTATTTTAATCTCTCAAAGTCTCACTGCTTTGTTGAAACTATATGACAGAAGTCAGGCGCAATCATATAACTTGTTAAACAATGTTTTTACAGGATTTATATTGTTTCAATCTAATTCAACTATTGAACTCAAAGATAGGACAAAAATACATCTTTAAAAAAGTAATTCTCCTGACGAGGAAGTCACCGCCATGTGTTGGTTTTGGTCCCAAAGGTCACTAAGTCCTGAAACTCAGCATAAATGTCCCTGATGGATCTGTTAGTTGTGTCCCAACTGTAACAGTCACATAACTTCAGGTAGCACAATAGTAGGAAACTAATCGGGGTTACATCCAGAGGATCGCACTCTGTGTCAGGCCCAAGATGGACTGTGTGATTCTGCTCGTGATTTACGGTTGACTGAGCTGTGACCTCTCAAGCTAACTCCTGACGATTGTAAGAGAGCTGAGTAAGAGTGGTAGGTGCGTCACACGGTGCTTCCTCTGACAAGAGGGGGTCGGGTCTGAGGAGCGCTGCGGAGGAGGCAGGGGTCACTTGGCAGGAAGACGACAAGCTGGTGCAGACAGAGACAATATCACAGCTGGACGTCTCTCGTGCCTTTACACCTCTGGGCTTTATCTCCGTGGTTCCTGGCTGTTTGTGCTGCCGGTGACCCTCCTGAAGCTCCAAACAATGGCTTATCAGGACAGTGGTCAGTGTTTACAGTGTTGTTGCCTGCTGTTCTGCATCTCGCCTGTCTGTGCTCATATTTGCGTGAGGGTTTGACTTGGTCTGTATGTCTTTCAGGATGGCTCAGTGGGGAACCTTGATGACCTGGCTCAGGAGTACTCTCATTATTACGGCACCACCCTTGTTGACGTGTGTGAAAGGATGGAGGAGCTGCGGAAACGCAGAGTAATGCAGGACGCAGAGATGGTAAAAACAAAAACAGAAAAGTCTTATCAGTATTTTTCTTGACTCATCCTACCTTCTGCTGACATCTTCCGAATTCTCCACAGTCCTTTTTAAAGGAATAGTTTGAGACTGTAAGGAATTCTCCGTCACCCTCTTGTCGTGACATTAAATAGATCCATTTAATATGAAGTTACTGTCTATAGTAGCTTAGCGGTAACTAGCCTGCTTTGTTGTTATTCTCTATCTGTGTTTTGATTGTTTACTTTTAACATTAGCTAACCTAAGATTGAGTTCTGGTGACAATATAGATTTTTATCAAATATAGTAATCAGCAAAATTGTAGTAAATTAATGTCCAGAAACTTAAAAGTGCTAAGAGTTATATTTTGACTATTTATTTCCATATAACTTGTAATATTTATGAATGGTTAAACCTCTGTTAGTCGTAAAGCACACAGCTGTGACACATCTGTTTGTCTGTGTTGTTCCATAAAGTGGGCCGGCCCATTCACACAGCCGAATATTTTTTTTCTATTTCTGTGTTATAATGACACTATAATTTACTCTCCGCTTCCCCTGCCTGTGTGTTTCAGGAAAAGGTTGACTCAGTGGCCACATCACTGCAGCTACGCTCTCAGATCCAGGTGAGTGTGTCAGACCCCTGGAGAGGGCCGCTTCCTCCCCTGTGCGTCAGCAGACACGGTGATAAGAGGCTTTGGAATTGCTTTGTCATGATTAGCCAAAGAAAAAAACTAAGTTCAGTACTAGAAAGGAATATTTCACTGTGACAGAAGGAGCTCAAATGATAGGAGATAGATCCTAAATATGGTAAAACATTACAAGTTGAATAGTGTATTATGTATAATGTTGGTGTTATGTAAAGATTGTACCTAAAGGAATACCTGCCTAACCACCTAAGCATTTAATTCGTTTTCTAAGTAATAAACTTTGAGTTTTTTTTAACTCTTTCTAGGAATCACTTGGACTCAACAGCAGCACATCCACTCCAGAGACGGAGAGAAAGTGAGTGAAACACCAGTAATTATTCTTCTAAAGAAAGGATGGGTACTCATACACTAAACACTAATACTGAAGAGTAATTCAGCGTATATTCAGGCTTCTCTCGTCATGCTCACTGTGAAGACAGAATCCGAACAAAGCTGAGCACATGTAGTATTTGAACTTTACGTGACCTACATGAGAACTACTTCTTAAATTACTGGGCCAATTTCCAGGAATCGTCGTTGCGGGGTGGAGCATGGCCAAACATACATATGGGGAGGATCCAGAGGCTGTTCCACTAATCTTATTTAAACTTTTTTAACATTACGACGAGGCCTATTTTATTCCTCAGGAGCTGTCTGGACCTTTTTATTTCAGAATGTAGTCATTTACAGTGAGACTATCTGTCTTTAGTGTAGTTGGGATACTGAGAAGTCCTCTGGCTTCACAGAAAACAATTGTCATTAAATACAGGTTGTATTGAATGTGGGAGCTAAAAATGTGATTAACTCTCCGTGGACCGTCTGCTGGTCGGCCTGTTGACGTGTGTTTCCTCTGCTTCCTGCTGCCCTTCACTCGTATTCATGAAGCAACAAACTTCCCATCTTCTTTCCTTCCATTGTTTCCTCCGAGGGATTTATGAGACCAGTCATGTTTAGTCACCACAAATCCAAAACTAATAATAATTAGTCATCACATAATCTGGGTGATGACTAATTATGAAGCAAAGTTCAGATGTTATTAAACACATTAAAAAGACAGTATTCTATAAAAATCTAATATTTTTCAAGAGTTTAAAATTCATGATAAACGTTTCTGTATTATTTAGAACCTGGAGCAGAACGCAACAGAGATACTGACTTCTCTAACTCTCTCTAATGAAACACCTGCAGTGCCCCCTAGTGGGACAAGAGTATAATAATCCTGCAGGGCAAAGACAACCACCAGTAGAAGAAACGTGTATAAATCCTTCTTGAGCACTTCCACCAATCATTTTACACTGGGAAATTTGACTGCATTTGATTCTTAGTGATATTAAGTAGACTTAAATTTGTATTATCTGCCTCTATTTGTCTTATGATGCTCCTTTAAAAAAGGATTTAATATTATTTACAGTGGAAAATGTGGCCATATGAAGGCCTGCAGGTTGCAGAGGTTATTTGAAGTGCATGCTTAGAAAGAAATGTCCATTGATTCAGGTTGCAATATTATTATAATTATCTGATATCTGCAAAGCAGAAAGTGTTGGCCGTACCTGCTGTGAAACATTGACCCAACAGCAGTGACAACTGTCAGCTGACAGACAGAGAGAGACAGTTATGAACAACAAACAGCTCAGAGATGAGGAAGAGAGAGAGAGACAGAGAAAGAGGGAGGGGTTGAAAGTGTGCAGGGAATGCGGAGGCCACATTAGAACTGGTGCTGCTGCAAAACCCCGACTGAACATGAAAAAGGTTCCATTGTTCCTGCGATGGCCACAGAGCACTGACCTCTGTTCACCAGCCCAGAGCAGCCAGTCTCTCTCATCTGTTGTCACTTCTTTTTTTTTTTGGGTTTGCCTCGACTATGATGCGAGTCTCGTGAGCCACAATGCGTTTCTGTTGTTCTTTTTCCTTTTCTTTAATCTGACGCAACGAAAACGGTGCGATAGAAAGACATGTTGAGGGAGATGGTGGGATAGCTGGGATGATGAAGAAGATAAGTTTGGATAACAGGTACAGTTGTGCTCGGGGGCTTTGTTTCCACCTTCCAGCTCTTTAAATGAATTTCTAATTTCTGTTTGTTTTTCAGGTTCCCTGTGCACAAATCCAGCTCTGATGACGGATCAGGGGGTACGTTGATTAAATGTTTTATATATAACAAGTAGCATCAGACAAATTTAAATGTTCTTAGTGTATTTTTAAAGGTGTTTGTAGATGTTTTTCATAATATGTTCTATTGGAGTGAATCCTTTTGATTACATAATATTTCCTTTAGGACACATCATAACAATAATAAACACAATATAGTTCATATAGAACCCCGATATTTCTGTTTAACAGTTTTCCAGGATGGTTCTGGGTGTTTTTAGATTCTCTGTACTCAATTAAACTGAATCATCTGTCTGTGCAGGAAAATGGGATGGAAAGAAAAAGAGCAAGTCTTTTTGGCAGAACTTCCGAAAGTCACAGAAAGGAGCAGTGCGTCAGATTTCAAAGGGTACGTTGATGAAAGAAAGAAACTCCTGAGGGTTACTCAACAAATAATAATAATCTGTCGAAAGCAGTCAGTCGTGTTTTTATCCTTCCGGCTCACACGTCTTTTTACCTGACAGGTGATGACGTTGGTTTCGTGGCCAGTGAGATTACCATGAGTGATGAAGAGCGTATCCAGCTGATGATGATGGTGAAGGAGAATATGATCTCCATCGAGGAAGCCCTGGCACGGGTAGGATGTGATGTACTTCACCAACACATTAAACTAAACTCCTGGTCAACTCATCAGAAGGGGTCAATTTATTTTGGACCTTGAACATAAAGAATAAAAATATTTTATATAGAAAGAAAATTAATTACGAAACTATATGAATTAATTAATAAAAGATAGATTTAAGTGCAAACCAATTTTTATTACCTGATAATGTGAAGTGCATCTTTCAGCCTTGTGAAAGTTAAGTCAGTTTCTTTGCTGCGTGTCACTGTTCACACCTGCTGCACTGTCATGTACTGACACGGTCGTCTCTTTTATTATTTCTGCAGCTTAAAGAGTTTGAGATACAGAAGAGACAGATGTGCAGGTTTGATTCCGCCGAGTGCACCGACCCCTCCAATCCTACCACAAACGAGTCGTTCATCTGCAACGTAAGTCTTTCAAGCCCCCAGTCTGAGGGCGTCTTAGTTGCTTTTTTAATGCTGAATCATGACTTCAGGCAGTGTGTTGTGCATGAGGGCTTCTGCCCTGCCGATGCCAAGGCTGTGAGCTGTTGACAGCACCTCTCTCTCTCCCTCTGTCTCTGTCCCATCGATGAACCGGGGGCCCCTCTAAAGCCCTGCAGCTCAAGCCCCTCTCCCAACTGCAGGGCACCGGGCAGACTTCTATTCATTGCTGTCAAAGCGCTAACCCCCTATTGTGCTGTAGTGAGCGGGTGGATTCAGCTCAGGGCCCTGTTATGCAGCTCGCAGCTCTTTTATGCATGGGTGGGGTGATTAGGGGGCTCAGGCTCAGGGCACATTTTTCGGATTCGTCTGGATGGCCTGACTGTTTCTCTTTGCTCTGTGCGTTTCCTCCTCGCTTTCTCTTTCTCGTAAACCCAAGTCCACACAACTTTCGATGTCGTCACGTCGCCGTGACACTGCATGACCTACAAGATCATCCACCAGGATTCCCGGCGAAGCTTTCTGGTCTCTAAACTATATCTATAGCAAATGACTACGTACAACGAGCAAGATGTAATGTTTAGTTTCAAAAACATCCCAGCTCACATATTTGTACAGTTCACACACAGCGCTCGAACACCGATCTGCGAGAGCTGACACGGAAAGCTCCAAAAACCCGTCGGCAAGCGGAACATCTGGGCTACAAACCTGTAGTGTGAACTCGGCATGACAGAGCTTGTGATTTCTATGACAACGGCACGTCTGTTTCTTCCTCTTCTGTCTGTTTGTTTGCTCAATGTCGAGCTTCCCTTGTTACATTGAATGTTTTACTTTTCCCACACAGACGTTGATCATTAGCATCATTACTGCGGCTTCCTACCACAAATGTACTTTATGCTACTTGCAGTTTCTGTTGTTATAGTTTCGTCTGCAGCATTAACACAGCTGATCAAAAATATAATGTACAAATAAAGACTCTTTCCTGTGTCTCTCGTCAGCTCTGTGACCTGTCGGACAACGAACAAGAAGAATCGGTGACGTTCAGGAGACTCCACAAACTGGTCAACTCAACCCGGAAGGTGAAGAAGAAGCTGATCAGAATTGACGAGTCTAAGAGGCCCGGAGCAGAAGGTACCGTCAGCAGGTCATCTCATAAAGCTGCTGTGGATTTGGCAGCATAGATAGGTTTTAAAGTCGTGTACTTTGTGTACACTGATCCGTCCCCCATGTACATGTGATGTCAGGAAGGCTAGTCTGAGCCATCCAGGGGTGTTTCGCTTTACCTGCAGATTAAACTGTATAATTGGATTATCAGCTCAACTATGCTCAACAATGTCTCATATGTAGTTAAAACTCTCCTGTTTATATACAAATATGGAAGAAGCATAATAATCCTTTGACGTTTTATTCTATTCCTCCACCCTCCTCCGAACCCAGAGAGCCTGAATTCAGAAGGTCCTCCCTGTGGAGATGCCCGCGCCTCCCTGAGCCCGGGTCCAAAGAAGAAACCAGCAGTTTGGCCCATGGAGTCCCTGACCTCCGCTCTGCAGGAGCAGCTCACCTTCGACAGGGACACTGACAGTTTGACCACCACCCCCTCCTCCAGCAGCCTGGACACCTGCAGCAGCCAGAAGATCTTCAACGCCTTTAATCAGTCGAGCGGCAGCCCCGTTCACCAGGAGACAAATGTAGCAGGGGAGGCGGGAGAGGCAGGTGAAGGTAGTGGCTCTTCCTTTTCTGAGACTGACGGCTATAATGAAGAGGAACCCAAAATTGCTCATTCAGCAACAGAAGGAGAGCTCCGTCACCAGGTCCTCAGCCCACTCAGCCACCATGGGGTGAGTACAGAGGAGGCTTTGTGTGAGGACTGTTGTTTGTGTAGGGAAACAATGTGCCAACTGCCCATTATGTCATGCATGTGCGTTTCTGCTTGTAACGTCTTGGTTCTGTGTTTTGTACCACAGAGAGCCTGCAGCTTCGGTGGATTTGATCTAACCAGCCGTTCAGCACATGCACTTGTCTCCGACTGTGAAACAACTGTACGTAACTGATCTTAAATATCATACTAACTGAATCAAGAGAAATGCTGCTGGCTTATTACATGGGCTCTTGCTTTGCCTTCTCTGTATGTGCATTAGAGCAAACATGGAGACGGTGCGAGAGATGCTGTTAAGTCTCCGCCCACATCTCGTATCTCCCTGGGGAAGAAAGTCAAGTCTGTGAGAGAGACGATGAGAAAACATATATCCAAGAGGTACCACTGTTCTCTCTCTGAACAGGTAAGTTTAAGAAGCATTACTTGTGTTTATCTTGTAGATTGTGCAAAGTAAACCAAATGCATATTGTTGTCTTTGCCTCCTAGTCGAGCCCAGACCGCATGTCCGGCTGCCCTCACTCACCTCCGACTGGCACTGAGTCTGTGGAGAAACCCAAACTGAAACCAGGCGGGTCTGTGGAAAGCCTTAGGAGTTCTCTGAGCGGACAAAGTTCCATGAGTAAGTAACATCTGGAACGCCAGTCAGATTAAAAGTCAAACGTTGGAAGCTCTCAGCCTTGACGCAGCTCGTTCTTCTCTTGTGGTTCGTGCAGGTGGTCAGACGGTCGGCACCACCGACTCCTCCAACAGCAACAGGGAGAGTGTGAAGTCAGAGGATGGGGAAGAAGATGAGCTGCCTTACCGTGGACCTTTCTGTGGACGAGCTCTAGTTCATACTGACTTCACCCCAAGTCCCTATGACACCGACTCCCTTAAACTGAAGGTATTACCAATGCAAAAAGTCCTAATCTCTAAATCTGAGTCTTCACCTTTTCAAGAAACTGAAGCTTCATTGTTCACGTTCTGCAGATCGGAGACGTCATCGATATCATAAGTAAGCCGCCGATGGGCACGTGGATGGGGATGCTCAGCGGTAAAGTTGGCACCTTCAAGTTCATCTATGTGGACGTTCTTAATGAAGAAAAGGTGAAGCCCAAAAAGACACGCAGGAGGAGAAAGGCCCGCCAACCCAAACCGACCTCTGTGGAGGAGCTTCTGGATCGGATCAACCTTAAAGTAAAGCACTCATGACGAGATCGAACTCAGACCACATACATGTGGAGATTGTTGCTTCTCACATACATTGAAGAGGGAATTTAATGTCACTAAATGCAACTAACATGCTTAACTCATCCTCAACTCTTCTCAGGAGCATCTCCCCACCTTCCTCTTTAACGGCTATGAGGATCTGGATACATTCAAGTTGCTGGAGGAGGAGGACCTGGATGAGCTGAACATCAGAGACCCCCAGCACAGAGCTGTGCTGCTCACCGCCGTGGAGCTGCTGCAGGAGTATGACGGTGGGTCAGGTGAACAGGGTGTCACATCTCACCTGAACGCCACGCACGACGTAAAGACAGAAACAGTACATACGAGTACCGGTAAATGTTCAAACACTTTTGAGTAAATGTACTTTAGTTAAATTCCTGCACCGTTGATAGTCTTGGAACAAGATGAGTAGCTACCCTACTCGTGTCAGTGGAGGTTTATTATGGATGTGAAGTGGGTGGAAACAAAGTAATAAAAAGACAAGTAGCAACACCACGTTTATTTATGAGGTTTACGGTGGTTTAACTTGTTAACGAAGCAGATTCTCTCATGAGACTGTTGGCTAGCTAACATACACCGGTAGGTCCTGACGGACCAAACACAAGTCAAGTCAGTGGTGGGTTCACAGTGTGTGACTTTACAGTTGGTGCTGTTGTGTCTTGCAGGGAGCAGCGACCCGGAACGCAGCAGTCAGACTGGAAGCTCCCAGGAGAAGCAGCCTGTGCACAGGCACAACCTCGCGGGAGACTCCCCGAGGGACTCGGGCTGCTACGAGAGCAGCGACCACCTGGAGAACGGTAATGACAGCCTGAGTCGCCTGTGAACACTGTCCCGCTCTTCTGCCGCCTCATCCTTCACTCGCAAGACTCCCGTTGGTCTTCAGCTCTTCTCGGTGCTCGAGCATTCCAAGCCACCAACATTCAGTCTTCACGCTCTTCTGGAAAGACTTTTTTTTTTTCTTCAAGTCATACTTCCTTCTTCTCATGCAGTCATGTTTGTCTGTTTGGTGCTTTTTGAGAAGTGACATCGCGTTGCCTTTCTTTGCAAGAACCACATTCTCAGTATTTAACAAAAACAGAACACACATGGTTTTCTATTATTACGAGACTTTGAAAGTAACATGAGAAATAATCTACATGTAGGTCTGCTCACAAATAGATCTGCCGCTGTGAGTTGTGTGGTGGTTTTGCGTTTGCAGGAGCTGGTGACTGTTGAAGCCGACGTGTGACGAGAGTGTTTCAACGAGCTTCTAGATTTAAACAGTGAGAACGTTCTCGGTACTTGCAGTACATCTACTGGCAACGCTTGCTTTATTCATAGCTATATCATTCTTGTTGTGGTTCTTTGGGTTAGGCTGAAGTCTAAAACTGTGGAGGGTTGTGCTTGCCATTAACGAGGGCTCTTGAATGTCATAAGGTCATGTGGTTAGAGAGCATGTCGGATCAGCCACACGTGTACAGTGTTTCTCTCTCTCTCTCTCTCTCTTTGCTGTTTCTGTGTATATTTTTTTAAGTCCAATAAAAAGATTACTGTTGCACAATATTTTATTACGTGCCTGAAGCTGCGTTAAACAGAACAAATCAAAACATATTTACAAGATAATATAACTGTTACAAATGGAGTTTTGTATAACTGTAAATGCACTAAAATGCAGTCTTAAGAAAAAGCTTTTTAAAACGGCTTGAAAACAATTAAAACTCATTTTGGCAATTTGATTTAAGGTCTGAAGTCTCGGTATTTCATGAAGTGTGCTTCTGTCATTGAGTGTGAGAAATAAATCGCTCCATACTTTACCAGACTTGACTGCTTGCTTCTTTTCTTTCATCTATCCATCATTTTATTGAGCATTTGGATTTCCTCCTCCACTTCACAGCAGCCACTTTCTTTCCACCCTGACTGCTGCTACTGCTGCTGCTGTTGTGTTTGAGTTGTCTGACTGACTGACATCATGCGTGACCCGCACACACTGCACTTGTTTATTTCAGGGAGGAACAAAAAGACACCTTCACCCATGAGCAGGTCGTCCTCCGGTTTCGAGTCGAGCCACCTCGCGTCCCCGGAGCACCCAGCCCTCCCTCTGACCCTCGCCTCCATCCACCTTAAGACTTCCCCCAACAGTATCTTACCCTGTATCCTCCAATCATTAACACCTCCTCAGAGCAGCCAGAACCCAGCACAAGCTCACCTTCCCAGCGGCGCCATTGCTAGGAGCTTGAGCTTCCCTGAGTTAAGAGGAAACTCGGCACCGGGGACGACGACGGGGCGAAGCTTCTCTCTTCAAAAAGACCAAACCCTCCTCGACCCTAAAGACTGGAATCTGCCTGCCAGCAGTAAGAGTGAGGACAGCAGGCATCACAAAGTAAATCCCCCAGAGCATTTTGAGGTCATGTTGCCATTCCCTGCATCATTTGATGACGAGTGCAGTTCTTTGAACGTAGACACAAGTACTGAACAAGCTAAACAAGCAGAAACAACACAAAGCACACACCTGCCAACAGGAAGGTCAAACCATCCTGTAACTCCACTTTCCTTTCCAAGACTGCCCTCAACAACAGGAGCTGCTTGCACAGAACTCGTCTCCTCTGAGAATAAGAGGGTGAAGCCTGTTTCAGCCAGTGCTGAAGCCCGTCGGCTGCAGACGAAGAGAAACCAGAAAACATCTGTTAACTCTGTGAATTCGGGGTCGCTGGTGGATGAAAACTAATTTTCTGACAAGGTCTTGGCTCCAAAATCACAGTAAGATGCCACAGATGTTACCTGCTCCTGCTGGATGATCCCCATCTTCAAACAGTGTTTGTTTGTCCTTAACTACTGACTTGTTGAAGCTTCTGAGAATGAACCAGTGGATTATTAAGGAGTAAACAGTTGAATCTGCAGATAGTTTCTGTAACAGCCGCAGCTTTTTTCTCATGCATGCAACTCGTCAGAGGTTTAGATGGTGTTACTTCATGTTTCTAGATTACTGAACTGTCCATTGACACACAACACTGACCCCTGGTACTGTTTGAACCAATCATGTAACTGCTCTGTAACCAGCTCTTATTGTTTCAGCTGAATGAGTCTGCAGAGGAAGTTTGGGCCCAGAAGTTACACAAACAACATCGCTTGGCAGTAAGAAAACACTTTATTACCTCTGCCAAGATTCAGTTTTCACACACGTCTGTTTGTTAGTTTGAGAACACGATCACATAAAAACTCCCAGGCTGATTTTAATGAGTCTTGGTGGTGGATTGTATCGCGGGCCAAGGACTTTTTGGTCCATGACGGAGGTCTGCGCCCCACAGCGGGTCCCTCTAGTCTTCATTAGTATTGTGTGTATCTGGATTTACTGTAACTTTATTATCTGCATGTGTCACACGAAGGTCTGTTGTCACCAGGCTGACAGGACACGACAGCATAAACAGTTGCAGAACATTTGCTTTCCAGTCAGCAGACTTGTCTTGAGATGTTTATTTAAAATCAGTAAACTAAAATTCCTTATACATTCATGTGCAGTGGAGATCACGCCCTCCTGGTCCTGCACGTTAAAGATGCTCCAACACACTTGATTCAAAGGAATGAATCGCTATCAGGCTCCTCAGAGCTTGATGACACTTTCATTTGAATCAGCTGTGTTGGAACATTTAAAAGACGCAGGCCAGTGGCCCCCCAGGACAGAATGAGCAACATGCTGTGCAGCAGTTTCCTGTTGATTCATGTCATTATGAAAGTCTCTTATACATAAAGAACATTGTAAAAATTGCTGTTAATTTCCCCTTAAGCTTATTTGTCTTATTGAATAAAGTTATTCTCTCCAACGTTTGATCCGTGAACTTATTGTACATTCAAACATCTTCAACATATTCAAGTGCCATTGAATCAACAATCTTATGTGTGCTCTGATGTCACTTCAATGCATTTCAAGTTTGATTTGTATTAATAGTAGTTCACAGTTTGGCCTGCAGAGGCATTTCCTGAAGGCACTGCCTGACCAGCACCACAGCGTCCATGGCTGTACCCCAAGAGAGGGAGACCCCCCAACCTCCATGGCCGTAGTTGTGGACCACAGGCACATGACGACCCCGCAGCTGCACCACCCCCCTTTCAACCCTGGGGTTCCTCCTGCCGGGCCTCAGGCCGACCCACTCACTGAGAATTTTGGCTTTGCTGATTGACGGTTCCAGCCTGCTGCAGCGCTCCAGGATGCTCTTACTATCTCCTTCATCCACCTGCAGGCGGCAGTCCCCCTCCTGGCGTGTGCCGCCCACAGTGACACTGTGTATGCCGGGATAGATGTAGGTATTTCCATCGCCGTCTCTGATGAAGTTCTTCAACCAGGGGGCCTCCATCTTGAGGACCTGGCCTCTGATTGGGATCACTTCGGTGTCACCCACCAACATTTTGGAGCCCAGACCAGAGCAGTTGACAATAATATCATAGCTGTTGCTCAAGTCCTCAAGACTGTTGACTTTCCTCTGCTCCACCTGACCTCCAGCTCTCATTAACCTTCAGAAAACAGGAGTGACGATGGAATCAAAACATAAATTGACCATTGACAAGTCAATTAGAGTTAAATACAAGTGCAAACCTCTTCTGCAACCACGGCAGGTAGCTGGAACATTCACATTTCAGGGTGGTAAACGCATGGCCAAACTTATGATCTGGAAACCGCTGCAGTTCACGGTCCGTCAGGAATCTGAAGCCCATCACAGACTCTGACCAGAAGGGCTTCTTATTGGCTGGAACCTCCTTGAAAATCTGCACTCTGGAAAGGAAAAGTTAAATTGACAAGATGCAGAGAGATTTTAATAGTGACCTGGCGATTTGTCATGAGGCCTGTTACCCTGAGCTCAGCATTACTCCAGCTTCTGATGCGTGCTCGGATTGTGCGATGGCCAGCAGGTTATCAAAGCTGTTCTTGAACCAGCGTCTTTGTCTTTCCAAAGCAATGTCTGACAGAGTAAAATCAGTCACTAGTAACATGCAAAACTAATGTGGTCTATATGTGCATGCAGGGTGAGGACAGACAATTCACGAATGAACAAGTGACTTTACTGCACAATACTGGTTAGATATCAATTGGACATGGTCGCATACCTGGAAGCTCTGCAGCTAACAGGATCCCTGCAGCTCCGTCACTGGTGGTGTCTGGGCTGAACTTCTCCGCCAGGAGAGTAACGGAGCAGAGAGGAAGAGCCTCCGCGATGCAAACGGCAGTGGAGAATCCAACCACACCTGCGCCAACCACTACAACCTTGACTCGTGTCATCCTGGACCTTTTTTGTACTGTCACAAACAGGAAAGAAAATATTGTGTTGTTTGCTGCAGGATGATCCACGACCTGAACCATCATCTTCACTGACTGCACATTTCAAGGCTTCAACGGTTTTGCTCTCTCACCTGTTTTTCTCTGACTGAGATGTATAACTTACTTGTCATCCATTCACTCCCTGCACCACTGATACTGCTGACATGCTTACCTCATTCTACTTTGTTATGTTTGTTCCTTGGTTAAATTAATGTGTAACATTATTCAATTACTATTTGCATGTTCTCCCTTGCTTTGTCTGGACTGTGCTGGCAACTTCTGTTAAAATAAGGCACAAAGTCAAGACGACTTTTTTTTAATTTGAATTGAAACATCTGCAGATGGACTCACAGCAAAGTCAAACAAGGCAGCTGAGGAAATGAGCAAAGAGCACAGTAGAAGTAAAGTGTGTATCCATCTTGGCACAGCTGAGGTCAGGGAAGAATAGGTAGTTACTCATTATCTTTCGAAGGAATCTTTTATTCTTTTACTCAAAGACCTCAGAGTTATTTAGTCGCTTATCATTTCCTGTCCCTGGACATAGATAGAGACTTTCAGTTTATTATTGGCAACAATCTCCCTCAAATCTGTACAATCAAAGTCATAAAAACCTGCAATAAAGGAGGTCAAAGTTTCTAACAAGTGCACTGTCATCGTTACCTTGTGGTCATAGAACCAGTTCATGACATCACTCATGCATGAACATAGAAGGATTTGAACCCAGATGGTTCAGTTGAAGCTCATTTCACCTTCATTCAGAAGTTAAATCTATGCAAATGATGATTCATATCTTATTAACTGATCATGAGCTTTATGGAGTCCTAATCTGCAGGGATACAAAAATTAACCAATATTAAAGACAATTTAACTCCTGAAACATTAAAATACATACTGCTCCAATGAAGAACGGCATACCTCTAAAACACCTGCTACGTCGATCTAATTCCTTGCCGATTATCAAGAGACTTTCCCCCAGCAGAGGAACGGATCTGAAGTACATGGGGAAAAAATGCATTTCATTCAAATCCAACCAAATAAAACACTGCATAGAAAAACAGCCTCAAGCCTACCAGATATTCCTGCTTGTTTTCGTGCATCAGTCTCCTAACTGTACTGGGCTCGCATTGACAATGAATAAGCCGATCTACAAATCATATGGATCTACAGTCACTCAACGGTGCATGTACTTGTGCGATCCACAGTTTACGTAGCTCGGCTGCACGTTTATCTCGTCGTGATCGCAACTCTCGCGATACGACATTCTCGCCATCCGTCTAACAACACAGAAGGTAAGGTCCTAGCAGCTCGGTACTGCTTTCAACTACTCGAACACGCCAGGTCCTGCCTCGAACACGAGTGCTTCTGAATTCTGGTCGGTTTATCACGTTATTCTTCTTCCGTTCGTGGCATTGTGTTTCTGAGCTGGTGAAGAATGTATAGTTTCACACGATGTAACGTTAGCTTGTTTGCTAACCTTCAAGTTTCATTCATGTTCCGCTGCAAACATCACTGCAACTTTTCTATGAATGTGGGCAAACCGTTTCAAATACCAGCAGAAAACAAATAAACGTTTTGGACAAATAACTTGAAGTGAAACAATTTGGAAAGTCATTTGTTGACATTTAATAATTTCAAAAGGCTGTCATGTCGGAAACATAGAAGACTAATTATATCAAGTGTCGGAAATAAATTTAAATTAAAGAATTTAAAAGCACATTTCTACTAGATAGTTTGTCAGAGAAGAGAAGTAAATTTGTCAGGTGCTCTGGGAAATAATCCTGGGTATTTAATACAACACATAACTTTTACCATTTACTTCAAAAGAAAAAAAGCATTCAAAGAATAATTCAAGTCAAAAACACAAGTGTTCAAATGGGTACCCAATAAGTTACTCGTTGCAGGCCTGATACGACGCTTGGGAACATAGTAGCCACGGCTGCTTCGCGCCGATGCGCTAAAAACAAAACAGTGATTGCGTTTTTGTGAAGGAGAGAAGATGTCTCCCCGGAGATGTTTGGTAATCAAAGAAGTTGTCAGCGAGATCCCGCTACCGTTAATATCCGGGTGATGATTGTTGTAGTCCGGACACCACCTCTCCACTGTTTCCGATCAGGATCCTCCGGCAACGTCCGCGACCACATGCTAGTCCTTGCCGAGCTAGCTTCCTCTGCCTCCGGTGTCTCAGTCCGATCTTCCGCCAGCAACTCTCCTAACACAACTACAGCACTAAACGTTCCGCGAATAAACAGTTATAGTAGTAAAGTTTAAATTATCGTTCTACCAACTTAAAACTGTAGTTGTGCCACGGAGCTCTTCTCACCACTTCTTCATGTCAACACTTCCTCCCTTTCTAACCTGTCATGTCGGGTCCTAATTACGTCCTGCGAACAGCTGACCGAACAGCTGACAGGCAGGATAACATACAGAGAAGAGAAGGTGTGTGCGTGATTCAACCCAGAGGATTTTGATAGATGTGGCACGAATCTTTTGAAGTCTGTACGTCCGTGTGCGGCCTGTTCTCCCTCTGTTATTCTACAAAGCTACAAATATGATTGTGTTGTTAAATTAACAGTCAAACCCTCAGTGAGAGAGAACAGAGAAAATTCACATTTGCAAAGCCCAAACTGGCAGATCTTTGTTTCTTTCAATATAACTAATTAACAATCATACAACTGGTTTCTCTGCAAATAAAGACAGTTAACTTTCTGTTATTCAAGCATTCAGGAACAGGCTCAAGTCCTCCAGAGATCAAGTCTTAAAAACAGAGGGGGATGTAAAGGTGGGACTGCCGTTCGATATCTCAGCATCAGACAGAGCGGAAAATTCTGAAGGTCGTGTGCATCCATCTGCATCTGCTTTCTTGATAATCGTATCATCTTCATGAACGGTAGACCCATGAAAATTATTGAATCCCTGGAGTCTAGTGGAGTGTACTTTATATTTCAAATGTCAGATCCAGCACTATTATGATCCACTTCAAGTATACACAAAGAACTTTTCTCTACAATGATCATGCGTATATAAATATAGTAATATTATTTATAAATAATAAATATTTCTATATATATTTGTGTTTTGACAGCTTTCATCGACCACAAGACGTGATTGTTTAAGATGTCTCGTACAGCCCACGCCCCGTCGCTGAAAGAACTCCATTCAGATCCACACAAGCAGAGCATCTTGAGCAAGCTTGATGACCTCAGGAGAAGAGACATCCTGTGTGACATCACACTTGTGGTGGAGGACGTGCACTTCAAGGCGCACAAGGTCCTGCTGGCGGCGAGCAGCGAGTACTTCTCCCTCATGCTCACTGCGGACGATCAGATCAGTCAGTCCACCTACCAGCTGGACGGCATCGCAGCCAAAATGTTCGGAGCGGTGTTGGAGTTCATCTACAGCGCTCAGGTGTCTGTGGAGGAGAGCGCCACGGAGCAGCTCCTGGCTACAGCCCGCCGTATGGAGGTCAGCGACCTTGTCAATGTGCTGCTTACTGACCTCACACAGTCTGCTGCAGGAGTTAAAGGTGAGGAGGTACGGGCAGAGAAAGCTGAGGTGAAATATCAGGCCAAACGCAACAGAAGGTGGCCAAAGAAAACTGTGGCTGAAACAGAACCTCAGGGCAGGAGTGAAGCATGTGAGAGCTCACAGCAGGACGGCGAGCCGGAGGACGGCGATGACGTCGGGCAACAGTCTACACCGGACTCGGGTCACAACACAGAAGCTCACCAGAGCTGGCGGAGAAAACGCAAAATCATACCACCACTGAAATACAGGGCCTTCAAGGTGGGCGGTGACACGACAGCGAGCAAAGAGCCCGGGAGGAGAGGCAGGAAGAGGAAGTACCCCGACACTGAAGCACGCTGTGACGAGTGTGGCAAGGTGTTCAAAAACCACCTGTTTCTAAAGATTCACCAAAGGGCTCACACAGGTAACGTTCCCTAAATCTAAGACAAGCATCCCTCTCGCTTCAAAGTGTTCATATCTATTAGTCCCAATTCATAATAGCAGGATTCTCCCAATGACAGTCGTCAGTTGATTAAACCCTCGTCAGTCCGATATCATTTCTATTTGCAGCCTTTTTAACATTAACCCCACAACATCTGTAATGTATCACCCATGTTGATGTCACCTCTGGTCTCGTCTAAAAAATGTATTCAGGCTAATTAAGTTTTCTTTGTTGTCCAATGTGGAGGTGCCTTAGATGTGAATTATTCATAATGACCAGCAGGGGGCGACTCCACTGATCGTCCCACTTGATTTATTACCTCAGCAAACATTTTTCTCACGAGTTTATGGTTTCAATCGTTAGTTTCAAGTCTTCCTCAACACAGCATGATGTGCTTTTACTAAATTATGGTCCCATTTAGAGTCATAGACATGTTGTAGGCCGTGGCTACAGTGTGATTGACTCAATCAGAGCTATCGTTTCCTCACACGTCACATGTGGTTGCAAAAAGATGCCGACATCGAAAACACCCGACACACGGCTTCAAAACGGGAATCCTCAACCAATAAGTGATGTCACAGCTGCTCCACTTACTTCTTACATGCAGTCTACGGTCGTGACAGATGAGACCCAAACAGGAAGTTGTCATCATTTCTAAAAGTCTCTGTTTTCCAAAATGTTCAATGACCTTAAACACAGTTTGTCTACACTGTTACAATGAAGGGAAACCTAAGCTGCACCTTTCCAACTCATTGCACTTGTATCCGTTTCTGTCCAGGGGAGAAGCCGTTCTGCTGCCCGATCTGTGGGAAGGGTTTCACACAGAAACACACTCTTCTGGTTCACCAGCGCAAGCACACTGGAGAGAAGCCGTTCGTTTGTTCCGTCTGCTCCAAGGCTCTCGCCACCAAGCACAGCCTGCAAGAGCACATGAACCTCCATGAAGGTGACGTCTGTAGAAGCTGCGTGTCCATTATGGTGATGCGCTGACGTCATTGCTAAGTCCGACAGCCGGTAAATATTACTGTTTTTTCTCCATCCTCAGAAAATAAATCCTTCAGCTGTGATGAATGTGGGAAGACGTTCAGTCAGAAGAGGCAGCTTAAGAGTCATTGCAGAGTTCACACAGGTGAGTGTGACTCAACCCCAACACAAGAACTAGAAACGGATATAACAAACAGTAGAACTTGAATTTTGTCGTGTGCCTGTGTTTTACTGACACTTCTGGACCCGTTTCTGTTTTTATAATTAAAGGTAAATCGTTTCCAGAATGTGCTCAGTGTCATCACACGTTTATGGACACGGCTCAGCTGAAAAAGCACCTGAGGACTCACACAGGTAAAACTCAGACGAGTCATGTGACTGTAACTAACATCCAGAGTACATTAATGATTTCTGTCCTCGCAGGTGAGAAGCCGTTCACATGTGAGATCTGTGGAAAGTGCTTCTCAGTGAAAAGCACGCTGCAGACTCACATCAGAATTCACAGGTGAGAAAATATATCAGATTTAGTGGGTTTAATTCATTTTAAGTGTTACCGATCAATTAAGTACATTCAGTGAAATTATAATTCTCCCCTTGCAGAGGTGAGAAGCCGTACGACTGCAGCGTCTGCAGCAAGTCGTTCTCCGACCCCAGTGCGAGGCGGCGGCATGTCGCCTCCCACTCGGGGAAGAAACCTTTCACTTGCTCCATCTGCAGCCTTTCGTTCACTCGTCTTGACAATCTGAAAACACACACCAACACTCACAACAAGGAGAGAGTCACGACAACCGAGCCCTCCTCCGATCTAGGGAACACTGTGGCACCTCAAGAGGAGATGCGCAACATCATGCAGCTCCACAAGTACCAGCTGCCCCCCAGCTCCGAGCAGGAGATCCAGCTGGTGGTGACGGGAGACAATATAAACTTTGTTCCGGGTCAGGACCAGGAGATCAGCATCATCACCACAGCGGGCGAGTCGGCCGAGTCCACCCACTCCAGGATCACCCTCCTCACGCAACCTTCAGGACACGTGCAGAATGTGGCTCTGCTGACTCAGGGCGGCGTGCTGGACCAGACGCAACAGATTCAGACAATCAGCATGTTAGATGGACAGATGACACAACGGCCTGAGCAGATGCACGTTATCACTCTGAGTAAAGAGGCCATGGAGCACTTGCAGGCCCACCACGGCCCCCCGCAGCCCCTCCAGCTAGCACACAGGCCCGTCCAGCAGCTGCAGCTGATGCACCCGCCGATCCAACAGCTGGCTGTCACTCAGGAGGCCGGGGCGTCCCAGCTCGGCAGGCCGCAACACAGCCAGGCTATTCACATCAGCAGCCAGAGCAGCCAGCCCATCTCCATCAGCCAGACCAGTGAGCAGATCTCCAGCCACCACATCCAGGGGCAGACGTTCCAGATCCAGGCGGGAACCGTCTCCTGTCTGTACACCACCGGGCTGCCGCAGCAGAGCTGCGGGGCGATCCGCTGAATCCAAGCGGCTCGATGATGTCAGGCTGCAAACACACATTTTACCATTGAAGCTTCTCGATGACGTCGGCGTGGCGACAGAATCTCCATCTCAGCATGAACGATTAGATTATAACTCGCCACGTTTTTAAACTCTGATTTCAGGGAAGTAATACAACTTTGTAACGCACAAGTTTGATGGTGAATGTAGATTACAAATGTTTGTGTAATCCAGAATCTATACATAGTTTAATTCTACTTAATGGACACAATGCGTATCCACGGGGATGAGCATCCATGCAGCCGGGGGTCCTCCTGTCCGTCATGTGATCAGACAGTGACATCATTTTATCCCTAGAGGGCTCCAATGTTTCACTCTTGTTGGGATGATATGATGTTTATATACTTACCAATGCAACAGTAATTTGCAATAAACAGTATGTAACTGTTAATTAGAGCCGAGTGCATCCGTTGTTGTAGCAGCACCCACCTCAGGTATCCTTCATCCTGCATTCAATGAGCTCCACATCGGTGCGTCAATTCTTCTTGGATACAGCGAATGATTGGTTGTTAGCTGGCGATGTGATTATCCAATAGCAAATCACCTCGGCGGTGCCTGCAGAGTCTGCAACTGTGCAGGGCCTCTTGGGACAGAGATAAAGCAGGATATAAAAGACTCCGGATGTTCAGTGGTTGTTTAAGCTTTATTTACATGCACCATCTCTGATACAACCAAGAGAAACTGGAATTACAACTGGCAACTTGAAGATGTGTTTTTGTAGGAGCAATAGGAAGGAAGTATGGATGTTGGCAGTGAGTGTTACTAAAATGAATGAAACAAAACAAAAAAACAACACAAGGCTTCAAGTCATTTTCTCTTTATGTATTTGTAAGATGAAATCATCCACATTTGGAAGCACAGTCGTGCAGAATCTGTCTGTTGAATCCGAACCGAAGCTAATGGGATTCGATGTTTCTCTTCAATCAATGTCAGCGAGACTCAACATGATGTAACATTTGGATTTCCTCCAACAGTGGACACGATGTCAAATACCATTCGCCATGCTTCGTCAGTCCCGATCGATACCTGATTGAAGTGATAAAAATGTAGGCGAGGTTGAACAGACAGAAAAAAAATCTCATAAATAAAAAAAAAAAACATCCTCTGAAATCCTAAAAAAAGGTAAATGAAATCAAATGAATCCTCATGTTCCTACAAAAACTGTGCTGATGTAGTTTTTTTTCTGCCCTTATAGCACTGGTTCCTAATATTCATACACTGTATATCTTCTTATTTCCACCTATTTAAATGCAGAAATATTTGTTTGGCAATATTTAAAATACTGTGGCTGCTTAAATGGCAATAATGGCTCTTCAGATACTACACGACCTCCTCTCACAGGGATGGAAACACTATTTGACGGAGCACCTGCTGTAGTGCTGATAACACTGGGCGTCTGCAGCCGCTCCCTGCTATCTGCTTATTTGTAGCACCAAGAACTCAAATTAAGAAACACTGCAATATTGTAGTCGACTGCTGCGGAGTCTGCAAGTGGGATTATTCCAAGTAGTCGTCGCCTGCGCTCGCTAATGCAACCGAGCTCATGTCACGTCGCTTGCTGAACACCGTCCCCTTCACCTTGTATACTGAGCGGTACTTCCAATATTGCAGGACGTGGAAGTAGAGGAAGAAGAGGGTGGAAAAAGGGACCTGCAGCAGGAACACCATATCGTCAAGACTTCAGTAATGCACCTTTAGAAGGAACAGAATTCACAATAATGTCACTAAAATCACAGGGTCATAAGAATTTTTTGCTAAATAAAAAATAAAACATTACATACGCAAAAAACCACACAATGTTTATCAGTTCACATCTTGATAACATATTACCTGTACAGATTGATATTTGGTGACTCGGTGCATCAAAGGGGGGGAGGGGGGGGGGCAAATATCTTCATTAACATTTTGTTTCAGGCTCTCAAAAGAAAAAAAACAGCTTGTCAAGTAACCTCCACTGGAACGGAATAATGCAACATTCTCTGCAGCTTTTTTTTTCTGTAAACAGGCCGTCACTCACAACAGCTGGTTTGGCAAAAATGTTGGTTTGGGGGGGATGAAGGAGTGAAGGGGGAGAGACAGCAGGGCGGGAACAGAATTCATCTTCAGTTTCATGTATCACTTCGTGATATTAGGTGATTCCCTGAGACTAACACAAGCTTCTTTTTTTTTTTTCTGTTTTTCTTTTTTTAAATATTCTAAACAAAACGTCCGGTAGTTCCATTCCAGTCTTTACTGTTGTTCACCGCTCAGGCTTTGATCTTTTTTTTTAAAGATTCTTTGTGTATCTCAGACATTTAAGTCCAATAATCCCTCACTATGAAAAAAAACTAATGGAAAATAATACTACATAAATACACCTTTACACACTTTCTTCCCTCTAGTTGTACAACAGGACAGTGAACACGATTTTCTAACCCATGCGGAGCTTTGAGAGCTTCTCAGCTCGGGACCCAGCTCTGGGGGGACGTCTGCGTCGAGCTGGAGAAGCTTCCTGAATTCCTGTTGGTGTTCTGGGCAAGACGGGAATCGAAGCTGAGGTCCAGGCAGTCCGCATCCATCAGCTCATTGCGAATGATGGAGTCCATGTCACACTCGAGACTGCCATTGAAAACATCGAGATCCAGGTCGGCGGGGAAGCGGTCCTGGCCGGGCAAGCCGGAGCTGAGCTGCATAGATGTGTTCTTGCTGGGAGACTTCAGTTGCGGCTGCTTGGCGTCCGGGCAGATGGTATCGCCGCTCAGCCCCAGGTCTCCGTTGTCAGAGGTTGACAAGCCAGCTTGCCAACCAGGCACTGAAGAGCTTTGGGCCTGACCTGCAGTAGTGTGGTTCACCAACATGTGGTCTTTGCGCAGCAGCATGGCATTCCGGCGAGAGTTCTGCAGGGTGATGGCGGTGCTGGCCTGTGACATCAACGGGTCGGACTGCGTGAGCATGACGTTGCTGTGGCTGTGGGAGTCCAGGCTGAGTAAATCCTGCAGGGTCTGGTGGTTGCTGAAGTGCGAGATGCAGGAGAAGGTTGTCTGCTTGTTCTCCTGGATGGTCTGCATGGGCGACTGCCGCAGGCTTGTGATGGACGGCGGGCTAAAAAGAGGGTTGGGCCCGTAGCTGCCAGAGGGGCTGCCCAGACTGCTTCCGGAGCAGCTGAAAGTAAACACTGAGCTCCCCTGACCGTTGGCTCCGTTGTCTTCCTCTCCAGGAGGAGGCTGCTGGGATGCTGTCAGGCTGATATTGTCTAAGAGGTCGTCCATCAAGTTGTCGGAGAGCCCGTCATTGAGGTTCATGGTACCTGCTAGGTCGGAGAGGCCTGTGGGCCCCGTGGACGGCGACATGCTGCTGGGGCTGGAATAGAGCATCGGGGAGAGAGGCGAGTCATCAACCGGCACCTCGTCCAGCTCGAGGTTGGCCAGGATCGGAGACAGACGGCCGCTCAGCGTACTAGCGTTAGAATTGGTCCGCGAGCGGAAGTCTGTCCATGCGTCCAGCTCGTCACTGCTGCGGGAGGTGGGACTTCCTGTCCACTTGGAGAGGCTGGAGGAGCTCTCTGAGCTGCCGTCCTGGGCGGCCTGCAGCGAGGCCTTCTTCTTGTTGGCACGGCCTCGGGCTCCCTTGATGTACTTGCTGTTATCCATGGATACGGCCCGTCGTCGTGGAGCCTTTCCTCCCTTTCCACCCTCCGGGTTGACCATCCACCAGGAGCTCTTCCCCGTTCCTTCATTCTGGACTTTCACAAAGCGACTATGGAGGGACAGATTGTGTCGGATGGAATTCTGGGATGAAAACACACAAAAAAATAGTATTACAATACGAAAAGTTGAGTCTTCACCTTGGAAACAGCAGTTGTCTGTTTCCAACTCCCCACCTCACACCGTGACCTATTTCTGGCTTCTCCAAAAGGTCCACAGGATTTCCCTGGAGATGTTCCCAACCAAGTAGGAAATTAAACAGCTGGAGCCTGCATGAGGTCCGCACTAATCACACTGCAGTAATAGAGGGAGAAACCGCAGTGATCTCTGCAGCCCCGAGGCCGACGTCCTGGGAAGCAGTCCAGCATAATTCCCTTAAGCTTGAATTTACTTAAGTTTAACGGAGGTTCTGCTTTAAAATCCATCTCTCTGAGGATTAATCTGCTCAAACACCGAACAATTCATGCAAACTACAGCGAGACGAGACCGTCAGTGGTCTTCAGAATGTGGAGTCTGTGTTCACTCTCCAGCTCTGTGTGACGGAGAGATTACAAACGGCCGATAGGACGACAGCGGAGAGTCAATGGAATGACCTGCTGACATCAATCTGCCGGCAAAGCCGTCGCTCAAAGCCAATTAAAGGATGAGATCAACCAGCGGACACTTTCATCACTTACAACAAAGGACACGTGACTCAACCACTAACTTCAGGTTCAACATCCCCGGCAGTAGCCGGCGATGTCGATGGCTTTGATTTTAGTCCCGACTTGACTGATGACTGTTCGGGTCCGTACTCTCTCCAATCGCTGCAAAAACCGATGCAGTATAATACAACAACCATGCAAATAATCCCCCTTTAATGAGGATTATATTGTTTATTGAATCAGTTGGAGAGGCTGTAATTCCCGGGGCTGTTCAACTGTGCAGAAATATAATGAGAAGTGTTCCTAATGCAATGTTCTGATACATAAAAACAGGGGTTGTTGTATTATACTGCATCACTTTTACCCAGTTGCACCTAAAAAGTGGGTGAACAGTAATCCTGGACTGCATGTGTAGCACCAGCATGTTGTAATCTACCGTGAGGTACAACAGACCAAAGTGTTGATTGCGGTTTCCAAACGGAACCTGGAATTATTCCCATTTGATTTAATAGCAGCCGACTAATTGATGACTGACTGTCAATCAATTACAGCAACCGGACGAACTTCTTGAACGAAAGAAGCTCGCAGCCAGAATCGTATCTGTGACGCGTCTGAGATGAGTTCAATTGTTGGAATGCCCCCCAGGTACGTCCAGTATGAGCCATACAGCATTCTCAAAGATAAACCACAAAGAGCAAACTCCTGCCCCCCCCCCCCCCCCCCCCCCCCCCCCCCCCCCCCCCCCCCACAGGGTCCCAACAGAACCTCCTCTGTATCTTCACCATAACGATGCTCATCACGCTCCACGTCTGTGCCTCCTCTGCTTCCTCTCTCACTCCGTCTGATCTCTGTGGGTCTTCCTCCTCCCCTCTTCTTCCTCTGACAGTGAAGATGGTTAGTGAAGCGAGAGGAGGAGGAGCCCCCTCACCCCCCCTCACCCCCCCATCCCGCCGCCGCCTCTTCAACACACACAAACAGCAGATGAGAGGCGACAAGTGTCTCACGTGCTTCCAAACATTGTCCTTCCTGTCCTCCATGTCCATGTGGACGGAGTGTTTCCGACGTCCCCACGGTTGATGTGGAGAGGAAGTGAAGGTGTGTGTGTCTGTGTGTCTGTGTGTGTGTGTGTGTGTGTGTGTCTGTGTGTGTGTGTGTGTGTGTGTGTGTGTGTGTGTGTGTGTGTGATGTAAACTTGAATGTCCACACCAAGAATATAAAGATGAACATTCCAACAAATCTGCTTCATTTGTGTTTTAAGGATCTTCTGAGTTCATATTAAGTCTTGTCGATATTATTGATCGCTGGTCAAAGAATCTGTGACAGAATCAGAATCAGACCGTCAGATCAAAGATCCTCTACACAAACAAGATGTCTGATGGAGAATAAAACTTCAGTTTATTCTTCGGATATCATAAAAACGCCGTCGCCTCTGTCTCCTCCCTCTCCTCCCTCTCCTCCCTCTCCTCCCTCTCCTCCGTCTCCTCCGTCTCCTCCGTCTCCTCCCTCTCCTCCCTCTCCTCCCTCTCCTCCCTCTCCTCCCTCTCCTCCCTCTCCTCCCTCTCCTCCCTCTCCTCCCTCTCCTCCCTCTCCTCCGTGTCCTCCGTCTCCTCCCTCTCCTCCCTCTCCTCCCTCTCCTCCCTCTCCTCCCTCTCCTCCCTCTCCTCCCTCTCCTCCGTCTCCTCCCTCTCCTCCGTCTCCTCTGTCTCCTCCGTCTCCTCCGTCTCCTCCGTGTCCCTCATCAAGTCGTCTCTGTGTTTGTGTGCTCGAGGCTTCTAGTTTTCATTTCCATATTGATGAGCTGAGAGAAAGTTGTGGAAACTCTGCAGATACAATGAAGCTCGATCATCCAGCAGAAGGAAAGTAAAATCAATTTAAAGTAGAGAGAGACAATAGACAGGAAGTCCACAATGTTGTGAGTTTATATTTCAATAAAAGGAGGAAAGTCTTTATTGAACATGTCGTTCTGCTGTCTTTGGGTGGAGCTCCTCCGTCTTTTCCCTCTCCTCCATGTCCTCCCTCTCCTCCATGTCCTCCCTCTCCTCCGTCTCCTCCCTCTCCTCCGTGTCCTCCCTCTCCTCCCTCTCCTCCGTGTCCTCCCTCTCCTCCGTCTCCTCCGTGTCCTCCCTCTCCTCCGTCTCCTCCGTCTCCTCCCTCTCCTCCCTGTCCTCCGTCTCCTCCGTGTCCTCCCTCTCCTCCCTCTCCTCCCTCTCCTCCGTCTCTCTCCCTCTCTGGAGTTAACTGTGATATTTTTTCCGTCTTAATTTAAAAAGAAACTTAATGGTTTTGTATTTTCCTCCACAACGACTCATTAGATTCCAGCGTTGAAGCTCCGCCGCTGCCGGCGTCTGAACGCTTTCCAACACAAC
>CAAKHC010018918.1:75290-151283 GCA_901007825.1 Macroramphosus scolopax
CGTGTTGTTTTTCTTCATTTGCAGATTCTCACTGGTCCCTCAGTTGCACCCTCACACACACACACACACACACACACGCACACTATTGCACACACACACACACACACACACACACACACACACACACACACACACACATACACACACACACACACACATATACAGTATTACATTGGAATCCGCCTTTCATTGAGATCCTGCTGCTGAAAGCAGGAAAAAAATATAGGAAATAGAGCGCGACACGTAGGGATCCTCCTCCAGTCCACATCTGTTCTGGATGGTAAGTGCCTGCCGACTGGTTATTATTTGTTTACATGCTGCTTCCTTTGTGTTCCTGTGACCGAAATAAGATTAATTTTAGAGGTGTAAATACATCATCCAGGTTCCCTCTGGGAGGTGTGCCACATGTTCCTCTGGTAGCTTCTTTTTTTTCCTAGATTAGGGTGGAAGCTGTCATCGTAATGGTAATACATAGCTGGGTAGCCATGGTGAAGTCAATTTCCCCCTCCCTCTGCCACTGCTGAATGCATTAGTCTAATGAGATGTCTGCAGCCCGTGTGCCGAGCAGCAGCGGCAGCAGCAGTGTCAACCAAAAGGGACGAGGAAGAGCAGAGAGGGGGGGGGGCTTTTACAGAAAGAAAAAGATGGCTTTCTCTGCATTGTGATGGATTTTCCTTAATAGTTACTTGGGATCCTGGAATTAAGAGAAAAGGGCTTGGCTCTTGAGTTTCACAATAGCAGACAGCAGGTAACAGACAACCCCCTCTCTTCTTCTATCAGCTTTAATTGGTGCGTTAGCAGCGCAGGATGGAGGTGCTGTTTCCTCCACAGCTCATGCATGGCTGCCTTTTGTGTTGTTTGATTATTATGGCGCCCCTGCTAAATCCTGCTCCCCACACCGCATTGCTCAGCTGAGTATCCTGCAGTCTTTGCAGTGATTTAATGCTGCCAAGTCATTCTGCTTCCTCTGCTGCTGCTCTGTTACTGTGATGCGTTCAGGGGGAAGGTTAACGTGCAAGTAAACTGCAGTTGTCTCCTTTGTCTCCAGCTCCAAATGAGTGTACCTGCAGTAACAGTACAGAAATCAGACGGCAACAACAGTGAAATGCAATCAGCTGCAGTGGCGCCCTCCTTCATCCCCAGCCAGTCGGGGAAGATACCAGGCAGGAAGAGAGGGAGACCCCCACTCCGCAATGTCGCCAAGATGGATTTTACGAACCGCTACCCCGAATCGCTCCCTCCACTCAAAGTGCCAAAGAAGAGGGGGAGAAAGCCGGGCTTCAAGGTCAGCTAGATGGGGGGGTGGGTGTGTGTGTTGGTGGTGTGTGTGTGTGTGTGTGTGGGGGGGGGGGTTGTCTGTGGATGCAGCATGTTTAAAAATACATGTGTTCACAGACACACAGGCTCCTCATGTTTTGTGGGACCCCAGAGACGTAACATCTGTGGGACCTCTGTTGTCTGAAACTTGGGAAATGTTGCCATGTGAGAGGAGGATATCTTTATTAATGTCTGTTTTCTATTCATATATTTAAGAACCTCCGCAGGTTTGGTATGCAGATTGGTATCCAGCGTGTTCCACATCCCGACCCCCTGCACGATTTCTTATTTCAATAAATGAATGCAACGATAATTCATCTCCTCCCGCAGCTGAAACCCAGGATGGTGATGACACCATTGGCTATTTCTCCGCCCAGCAGCACCCCCGAGCCCGATATGAGCTCCATTCCCCAGGATGCCGCCACCATCCCCCACTCTGCCACACCCCAGGTGCTCACAGGTAGGCTGATTTGCTATCATGAAGGGTTCCAGGTGCAATCTGAAGAGGTGTCTTCAGGCTTCTATGAAAGGGACATCACAGGACAACATGTCACTATAGAATCGTTCTTCACCCTCTCTGTTTCAGTTTGTATCTACATCAACAAGCAGGCCAACACAGGCCCCAACCTGGACCGGAAGAAGATCCAGCAGCTCCCCGACCACTTTGGCCCGGACCGACCCTCCGTGGTGCTGCAGCAGGCGGTGCAGGGCTGCATCGACAGCGCCTTCCAGCAGAAAACAGTGTTCACTCTCCTCACACAAGGCTACGGCGGAGAGAAAATATCAGGTATCGTGCAAACTCCCCGTGCGGTGTCGCGGCGTGCACGAGTGAGGGAATAAACCCTGAACCGTGCTCTTCATTTAGGCCGTCAACTGTTTTTCTCCCACAGCCACGTTTGATGGGAAGCAGCACCTTCTGAGCCTCCCCGTGGTGAACAGCATCGACTATGTGCTTCGTTTCCTGAAGAAGCTCTGTCGCAGCCTGCACTGTGAGAACCTCTTCAGTGATCAGCCCATTACCCAGCACAGCGGTGGCGCCTACCAGTCAGATGGTATTTGTGCACTCGGCCTCCTCAGTGAATGATACTGTGCTTAAACTAACTCTTTCAGCTGCTATTGGAATCTGTTATAGATACAAAACTCCGTCTTGTCCTCAGCTGAAACATCGATGGCGGAGGACTACCATTTAGAGCAGCAGGATGGGAAGCGCTACTCGGTGGACCCGGGGGAGTCCGCTTTCAGCTCTATAAGCTCCTCTTACTCGCCAAAGTCCTCCTATGGGTTCCGTTCGTCGCAGCAGTTCTCCAACGGCTCAGCCTCCATGAACATGTGCAGGCAGTCGTCCAGCAGCCCCAACACGTTCCCAGAGAGCAACAGGACGGGTGAGAGGTCCTCACATGACATTTATCATGACGTTACTTTACCCAACGAGGCAAAGCAAAGCTGATTTGATCTTTCCAGGAGGTTATAATGCATCTTCAGAGTCCCAGGAGTCCAAGGCGCCGCCCAACAAGGACCCGTCCAGCTGGTCTGTGGAGGACGTCGTGTGGTTCATCAGGGACGCAGACCCCCAGGCTCTCGGCCCGCACGCAGACGTCTTCAGGAAACATGTAAGTCCCTTCAGTCTCTGTGACCTCTTTACATTTCTGATTTAACTCCCCACAATCAACCACGGCACCTCTCCTCAGGAGATCGATGGAAACGCCTTGCTGCTCCTGAAGAGCGACATGATCATGAAGTACCTCGGGCTGAAGCTGGGCCCGGCCCTGAAGCTCTGCTACCACATCGACAAGCTAAAGCAGACCAAGTTCTGAAACGGTACACTTGGCTGCAGATATCTGTGCTGACCCGTAGTGATAATCACACATTCTTACTCTACCAACTACAAATTTCAGATCGTGCAATGTGTCCTCAGACATCCCAACGTCCAGTAAACCAGTTGAAGGAGGCCGATGAGAAAAACGTTTTGTCTCACAAGTGTGCAGCACAACTGTCGGCTGCATGCAGGTTTCATTATATATAGCCATCATCTGACGGTAAAACACTCCCATGTTTCTCATGTCTCACCACAATGATCTTGATTAGTCGTGTTTACCGAACTGAATATTTATAACTGCACTAAAACAGAAGGTGCGTCAGATCATTTTGATACTATTTTTTCACATTCCTGCAACACAGGAGCAACGTTCCTCATTCAAGTTACGTCATTTGACTATAATTTTTACTACTAAATAACCTAAATAAAACAAAGCTTACATAGACAGACCGCAGCTCTCGGGGTGAAGACGAGCGAGAGCGTCGTGAACGTGCTACATTTCAATATGCAAGACTTTTAGATACCTATTATCTCCGCGCTCTTTGTACTCATGTTTCTTTTTACGTTGTTTCTATGTTCTTATCAAGCATCAGTGTTGATACATAAGCTGTTAAAAAAACACCACACAAACACTAAATGTTACACCGAGAAGACCTGACAGACCATGTAAATGGGGTATATAATATAGTATTGCTTTTGTACACCACTTTTGGTGTACAGTATGCATCCTTTTGTAATCAATTAACCTTTGTAAGTGAATGCTGCTGTAAAGATATTACATGTAAGCCATGCCGAGTGAGGTCAAGCTGAGCTGTTTTTATTTTGATGAATCAGAGGAAGCTGAGCGATCAGCACTCCACGCCGGTGCTAAAAGTTATCTACGTATTTAACTGTTTGCTTTTGTGTTTGTGAGATGTAAAGGAAATACTCTGTGTATACTGTACTGTATGTGAGTATTAAATTAAGGAATCAAGTAATCTGAGCTTTGTGTGTGTGTGTGTGTGTCTGAGCCTTTTTATATACTGTGTAAATATATATATCTCACTGCGGGATGAACACTTGAGAGGATGTATTGTTGTGAGGATTATTACTGGCTCTAACACACATGGCTCCATGGAGGTGGTTCGTATCTCTAACTGGCGTCCAGGGTCCTCCTGCCCGGCACAATTAGGAGAACCATCACTTGTTTCCTGCTTCGCCCACCGCGGGGGAACATACTGGGAAACACCTGTTGAGACGACATCACACGTTCTTTTGTAGGTCGTATTAATTCCTGATAGGTTTCCCTCTCCACACGTGAAGTCTGTTTCCCATCACAGATCATGAAAGTGAAAATGTTCTGGCCCGTTTCAGAACCTGGATCCTCTCAAATGACCAATAAAATTGTGTTCATGTCCGAAACAAATTGCTTCGAATCTCCAGAGCCAGAATGAACCACCAGAGCCGAATTAAAGGAGGATTCCAATATTTCTAAACCGCTGCCCTATTTTCTTCATCTATTTGGGGGCTGAATTATTAATAAGGGCAACAATTATCAGTCCAATATTGGGTGAGAAGGCTGAAGGAGACGACCGCGGTGCGTCAAAGTAAAAAGTGCTTGTTTTTTCAAGATAATAGATTCAGATTCTTACGAGTGTCTCACATCAACATGGACAGAACACAGACAGAGAAAATACGCTGCTATATCCTGCCATGCCTCCATGAGGACTGATGTCAGGTCAACACGTTAACATGGTAACATGACATCCACTCTGCAGGAGTTCTTCTCCTGTTGGTCTGACAGTGGTCACTGCTCACATGATGGTGTCACCATCTGCCTAAAGGGTTCCACTTTCATCAGAAGATGTCTTCCGGCTACAATCAATGACTGACAGGTGGGTCAGTGTTCACGTCTTGTACTGCAGTGTGTCTCCTACACATGGAATGAAGGAGATTCCTCCACAAGAACTGTGCAGAATTCATTGATATTCACAGGGACAGGAACACGCTGATGTGACCGAGGGTCCAGAAGGTCCGTCAGGTGCTCAATAACGGACCCGTCTGGTGGAAAGGGAGGCGACTGGAGACCAACACCAGGCCGAGCACCGTCCTGCTGAAGGGACATCGTTATGGCATCATTGTGATGTGGGACAAATCTGGGGCATTTGGGTGTGGATCCCATCACAGGGACACATGTGTCGTGATCATTGCTTTTAATCTGCATCCTGATATTCTCAGCCTGTGCAGAGATTGGATTATTTTGGCAAAAGATTTTAGCACACATAACAACTCTATAAGGATCCAAACAGGGTGAAATGGCTGCAAAAAGAAAATGTCACATTTATATTTTTGTTCAGTGTATTAAATGTGTCCATTAAACCTTCCAAGGCCCCTGGCTGCTTATCTAATTGTGATTTAAATAATTGAATCCGTTTCATCCTGACTGGATCTAAATTCCTGAAGGCTGACAGATTTGATCTCCCGTGAATGATGATACGCGGCTCCTCCAATGTTTACAGACACCTGAAATGCGTATTTCCTGATCCCCATCACGACGAAGGATCCGGTTATTACGTGACAGGATCCAGCTGAACCCAAAGCGAGCAGTGAACCTACGATCAGGCTGTTATGCGCACGGGTGACGCCGCGCTCCTGTAAGCAGAGGCTGGATCGTCCCTGCTGCACCTCATCTGGAATAACGTCGGCAACATCCACAAATTTCATTAGCAGGTGTTTTTTTTAAGGAGGCGAGCAGTGTTGAGAATAATCCCTTTTGGACACACGTTTCCATCGGAAGGGGTTTTTTCTCTACTTTGCAGAGAAACATATTTATTTCGATAAAGAAACACAGGTTATAAGGTAAGAAGTGATTGCCTGCAGATGTCATATATAAGATGCATGGAGGGGAGATTGGTTGCATTATATTGAGCTTGAATGAATGGGATCGAGGAGGGTTTGCACCTGCGCATCCCTTAAAATAAAACATTTTGCCTGGAAACCAGCAGAAAAACGGACATAAAATGGCACCAAAATTTGCGCAATTGAACTGTTTGTGCGCGTCGGACGGGGCTCTGCGGCGGCAGAGGGAGGGAGGGAGCTGCCTTCTGCTGTACAAAACCGTTTGGTTAGGAGATTTTGACATTTTTTGGCCCGATGCATGGAAAGATGTTTTAGCAGCAGGATGCAACCTGCACCCTCACTGCGTCGTTTCCATCGGAATGCAGCAGCGTCGCTCCGCTCTCACAGGAGGCGGTTAGAGGCATCAATTCGGGTGTCATGGAATAAAACAGCATCTGATTTGGGCTGAACAAGTCCTTCATACCTGAGGCCTGTGTGTGCGGGGTATTTCTCTAAAAAAAAACAAAAAAAACACCGCATTTACCGTTTTAAGCTTATTTTCTCCCATCTTCTTGCAAAATGCTTGTCCTCAAGGTCATTCACTCTGGCTTATTTTAGGGATTAAAGCGACATCAGTTTCCATGATTACCAATCAGGCTGGTCGGGATTGGTCGTGTGGCACGCGGCCGGTGCACATTAAAGGCTGTGGTTTGCACCGATTTGGGCTGCAGCGCACATTTCTGCCGTTTGTTGTGGAAGGCCCGAGTCAATGCGGTGCTCTCTCTGTGGTGGAGCTGTGCAGCCTGCTGTCATGCTGCAGAGAAGTGGACCATATGTTGGCCCCGAGTGGTGGACATCACCACAATGGATCTGATGTATGCAGATAAGATTCTGCTGCCTCATTTGTTGAATGATGCATTGAGTATTTCTGGCCTTGTTATGTCATTTTCCACATCATGAGTCAATAATTAATGAGTGACAGTGTGCTTCACTTCACTGTGCATAATCCAGGATAATTAGGGTGTGGATTTCTTATTGGCCACAACTGGTTTAAACTGTAGATTATATGCGGACCTGATGGTTTACATCCTGCACACCCCAGTGATCCAGATTATGCAGCAGGCCGACTGTGTGCTGCAGCGGTGGCTCTCTTACAAGCAAGCAGAGGCTTTGTTGTCATTGCCAGGTTATAGGAACAGTGTTTGCAGTGGAAACTTGATAGCAGCGATCGAACATTTGATGAACTGGATCAGCTCTGACAGTGATGATCCAGGTCAGTGCTGCCCGGCCACAGACGTGCACAAACAGCCTGGGGACAGAAATAGAAACATGAGCACCAGGGAAATTTTGCTGCCCAACCTCCCCAAAAAAATCACACGTTCTCCTGTCTGTAGTGATGTTTGATCTGAGATGCATCGCTGTGCTACAGATTTTGATGCAGCCGTCGCTCATGCATAGATAATTATGCGTTATTCACGTGTTCTCGCAACGCAGGAACCATGGGGAAGCAAAACAGCAAGCTGACTCCCGAGGTGATGGAGGATCTGGTGAAGAACACAGAGTTTAATGAGCACGAGTTGAAGCAGTGGTACAAAGGCTTCCTGAAAGACTGCCCCACTGGCAGGCTGAATCTGGACGAATTCCAGCAGCTTTATGTCAAGGTGTGTGAACCTCTTCTTCTACATCTGAACACTGCACGGCTATTTTCCATCATGAAACTGGTGCTTTTACTGCTGTCACATGTCCTGTCAAAGTGTTGAACAGTAACGAGCACATCTCCCCATCATGCTTTGCAGTTCTTCCCTTATGGCGATGCATCAAAGTTTGCAGAGCATGCCTTCAGAACCTTTGACAAAAACGGAGACGGGACCATCGACTTCCGAGAGTTCATCTGCGCCCTGTCCATCACATCGCGCGGCAGCTTCGAGCAGAAACTCAACTGGGCCTTCAACATGTACGACCTGGATGGAGACGGAAAAATCACCAGAGTGGAGATGCTGGAGATAATCGAGGTGAGGGATTATCAAGTGATTAAGCCGCCGCTCATCAGGGGACTGTTTGTGTTATCAGTCTGTTGCACACCTCGCAGCGCCTTCGGTTCCCAGGCAGAACTGTGTCGACCCAACTGCAGTTGTATTGAGTTACATTGTGCCATTTTCAGAAAGGCAATCAGAATAGTAAATCTGATATGTTTCGGTGACAGTGGAGTGTTTCCATGACGATGCATGTGTGTGGTTTATTTATATCTTGTTCTTTCTCACCTGACAAACCTCCAACGTGATCAGCTGAGCTCAGGCACACTTTCACTGTCACCACTATGTTCCAAAGGTGGATTATAAAGCAGATGTCATTCATCCCTTTTAGTAAATATACAATTGGATTGTCGATGTTTAGGTTGCTTCCTTCAAATTTAAAAACAGCCTGATTTAGTTGCCTGAGTTTTCCACCCTCAGCCAACTGCAGAAGTACCTCCACTTCCACTGATTTCTGTGGGGTGAGGGGGGGTGGGGGGGGTACATTCTCTCCAACCAATCAGTAGGAACCAACATATTTCCCTGAATCTGACGTCATATTAAAAGTCAGCACACTGAGGTTTTAAGGGTCGAGGGCAATTTCAAAATGTCCACGCAACATTTGAAGGCCTCGCTGTGTTACATAATAAATCAAAATGCTCGGCTAATTTCGCCCCCCCCCCCCGCAGGCGATCTACAAAATGGTGGGAACTGTGATCATGATGAAGATGAACGAGGACGGTTTGACACCAGAGCAGAGGGTGGACAAGATCTTCAGCAAAATGGATAAGAACAACGACGACCAGATCTCGTTGGAAGAGTTCAAAGAGGCGGCGAAGAGCGACCCGTCCATCGTGCTCCTGTTGCAGTGTGACATGCAGAAGTGAGCCCCCCCCATCCCCACTCCACCCCCCCACATCCCCTGCTCGCTCCGCTCCCCGTCTGTATCCACACACTCTGGACAGCAGCACACGTTTTAATGTCTCATTAGGTTCTCTGCCATTTTCCACAGGAAAAAAACAAAAGAAAACAATGCTTGGACTATTTTTCAATGGACTCGCTTCTTGTGGTTGTATGCATGAGAATGTCAAATGCTGAATAATTTTGAATATAGCTATAAGATATCATACATTTCTATTTGAAAACCTGCCAATGTGATTGTGCACAGTAACCCTACACATTCTCATTCACCCCCCTAGCTTGTATATCAGTGGAGCACTGCATTCGATTCTGTTCCTGCGGTGTTTAAGATCCCCGGTGTTCACTGCTGCAACTACTGTACGCTTTACATGATAGTAACTGAACAATAATTCCTATGATAATTGTAACTGTCTCTACTATCCAGACTTTTAGAGCTCTTGGAGAATAGAGAGTCTCCTGTCTGTTCCAGATGTTTTCACACGATGGATCCAAGAAGAGTAGGTTCTTTGCATGCATATATTATGTGTCAAAAAATATAATCTCTTACCTTTTGCATCTTTAGGTGGTTATAAAAGAGAAACCCTCCAAAAATTCATTTAGTATTGTTGCATGGGATGTACAGTATGTGACTCATCTGACCATTAGCTCACCTAACGTGGGAGCATGCTTCCCTCCATCGATACATGAATATGTGTGACACTTCTTGAAGGATATTTGGGTTGCACTCGACGAAGACGAGCTTTCCCATGAACGTCTTATAGTTTTGCTTCAGTGACTTGTGAGATGAGAAGAAATATATTTATGGAGCACCATTGGTGATGATTTTATTGCACTGCTGCCGCCTGATCTAGAGGAAAGGCCAAGATTCTTAGCTGCATTATTTCCCACATTAACACACAATTGGCTGCGTTTTTTTTCGGGCTGCTTCTTTGATTTAAGACCTAAATACCTTCACACAGTACATATCAACGTGTTTACAGACAAATTAAGAGCACTGCATAGTGAGTACATTCTTGACTGCTGGGAGATTCGCTCTCCAGTCCGGGGACCTTGTGAGATGGGCTCCACTTCACAAAGCAGCAAAAAGTGGCAAAAAGCCTCGTATATGTTTACTGGACAAACTGCATTCCTAAGAATATAAAAAAACTTTTTTTGTGAGGAGGAAACATTTTTATTGAAAGGTCTCATCTTCTAGTCTATTTTGCAGCAATCAGTAGTGATGCAAGAGGTGCTTGATAAAGCTTTTCTTGAAAAGAGCGTTTCAGTGTGAGACGGCAACTTGCTGACGATGGAGGTCATAAAGCAGTGATTCAACGGTTCGGTTTGGCTGTTTCTCGGCTCTGCAGGCGCGGACGGACAGTCGGCCTGCTCAGCGGTCGGAGGTTGCAAAAGCTTTTTTCACTGTTCTGTCTACAACATAACTGAAAACCAGCCCACGTATGATTTAATTCTATTTATCTGTATTATTTATACATTTGAATCGAGTCACCATGTTGAAAATCTTTGTCAAGTAAATGTTTATATCAAATATGAAAAATCATGATTCAAGTGACTGTATTCTTTTATACATGTGGCATGTGTTGCACCCAAAAATTAACTATGTAGTGATTACAATGAATAAACCATCGACGGGCTTTTTCAAAAGACACAGACTGTCAGGTGCACTTAATTGGAAACTGGTTAGTAATGATTGATGACAATAAAGAGCAGGATTAAAGGGGAGTTTCACAGTTTTTCAAGTCTTTCTTAAATATGATCGGATGCTCGTACACTCAGGCGGTTTTGGTTTGCTTTAATTATTTCTCCTGTTCACCGTGGATGTTAAAAGAACCCTTACAACTGTACCCCCCCCCCCCCACACACACACACACAAGGATGAACAGACCTGCAGTAAATGTTGCATACACACCAATAACAACACAGAATAAACAGAATGCATTGACACAATTTCTGATACATTGTAAAATCTATCTGAAGATCCGACTACAGTACTACATGTACCTGTTTGTACCATTCAAATACAGACAAACATATGTTGTAAAATATGAGCATTGACAGGTTGAGAAGAGTCCTGCATGCACAGTAAGAGACATGTGAGGTACAAATATACACAACCATGTAAAAGAGTCAACCTTTAAAGATGGATACAGTTCTTTGAGAAACACATTACAAACACACCATTAATATTATCTACTGCAAGAAGAGAAAACTCTAAATACCAGTTATCTTATCTACTGAGAAAAGTAACACTACCAATGATGATGAGTTATTCTCTCCCTCCTCCGTCTCCTGCTCCATCCGTCAGATCTGACAGCGATATAAAAAGAAGAAGTTACCTTGGTCCTGATCAAGTGCGTCAGTTCGATTGAAGGTTTTTCCTTTTCATTCCTCTTTTCTCGTCAGATTTTTCTAAACATTGTTCAGAACTCGATATGAAGGTTATAACAGATTTTTTTAATTTAAACATATTGAATGAAATCTTGCCAAACACCAATTCATTACATTCCCCCGACTCTCCACAGCCTCCGTCACATCTCACTGACGGAGGACAAATGTTGCTATTGTTCCTTCGTCTGCAGAAACACCTGCTGCAGGTCCTTGACGAACTCGGCACAAACATGTGAGGGTTGAATCAGAAAGTAAAGGAACAGCTCACCCAGTGAGATTCACTCGTATTAGATACTGCAGAATAAAAATCATGAACATTTAATAACCTCTTCATAAATCAAGTAAGAGGTTCAATACTTTACCTTCTCTTGTTGCTCAATCTGCTGCTGTGTGACAGTGTGAGTGTGCTTGAGTAGATTTAATCCCTCTTCATCTGTTCAAGCAGCTTTCATAACAGAACTATGAATGACAAAGACAGAAAAAGAGACCAGAAACCAAAACATGATTTTAAATCTATAATACCACCGTGGTAGTTTACACTATTTGAATGCAGTAACTTGTGTCTTGGTTGAGTGTTGACAGTGGGTCATTGAGCTGCAATGATTCTGCACTCATGAGGATGTAAATGCATCAACCAAACACAGCGACCACATTTAACAAGGCAGAAACCATAATCAGTATTAGTCAAGGTAACAAAGGAAGAAAATAGTTTTACCTTTCAGTAGATTCGTCCTTGTTACTTGAGATGAGATGCACCAAAATAATAGAGGGTGAGATTCATACTTCAGTTGTCGTGAGAGAGAAGATCATGAAGCAGGCACATCCAGCATCTCCCTGATAGAATTTATGTAGTCGGTCAAACGCGTTTAAGTTCAGGAACAAACTTTTTGGTGAGTAACCGTCTTACAGACGAAGTGCAGTTGAAGGTTTCGTTGTTTACGAAATATCTCGCTGACATTTACGACGTACGGAAAGCAGCTGTGAATGTAAATGTGAGACTCAAATGGCACGATGTAAAACACTGTGATGTGTATAGAATACACACAAGAGAAGTTATGGAGGTGAATCCCTAACCAAGTGTAAGGAATGTACACAGCTTAGGCGCATGGTCTTTATTTAAGTGCTTGTCTTCCCTGCGAAGTGTGTCTGGTGTATCTGCAATTTAGGAACACTTGGACAAACACACCTTTGCATGATGACTATTTGTCACCTGATCTCCTCCTCAGCTTGCAGGTCCGACATCACTCAGCTGAGATCTGATGCTTGACGGAGATGCAGGCACGTCGCCTTTAATGAGCATCTGGTCCTCAGTCTCTCAGCCTCACTGTTATATCGGCAGTATGAAGAGCATACCTTCATGGCTTACTTTTCACTGGTCTGCACAAAATACTTTAACGACATTCCTGTGTTAGTGACGGTAGGTTTTCCACTGAGTGACAATCACAGCAGTCAGGATGGAGCTTTCAAATGGACACAGAAGAGAACCAGGTGATTAAATGACAGGAAACTGGGCCACAGAACTTAAGAGAAGTTATAGAACATTTAAAGAATGCATGAGAATAAACATAAATCATCTATTATAGAAAAACATTAGGAGGTTTGGCTTTGAATAAACAATTTCTTTCCCTAAACCTCTATAATTCACTAAATCTGTCAATTTACTTTCTAACTGTATATTACTCCAAAGATGATGACAAAAGCACCTTTTTAAAACTCTCTTCAAGACACAGTATGTTTTGTTCATTGTAACTTCACTTGGTTCACTTGGTTTTATTTTGAGAAGTGTAACAAGAAGGGAAGTATTCAAGGTGAACATGTGAAAAAACACATGTGGACTCTTTGTCTTCTCACAATATATATAATATAATCATAGATTTGTTTCCTCTCATTGTTCTTCTGTCTGTTGGCAGACTGTTAAAATAACACGATCATTCAAACGGAACAGTTTCAGAACTTTCTGGTCGGAGTGTTCAGTGAACTACAGCAGCGGTCGTGTGACGTCATCAGTACGCGCTGCGTGTTTTCGACGCGCCCCCTCGAATGTTCGTTTTGATTAAACCTCAGGTGAGTTCCCGCCTCCGCCCCCTGCCACTAAATCACATTTCAATCGGACACAGCGGAATAACGAGATGTGTCGCGCGGCCCAAACACGGTGAGAAAAACTTTTATTTTCGATAATGTCACAGTTTACAAAATACCACGAGATAATTCGACTTCACGTTTAAGAAGACGATATTGATTATGCTACGATGCTGAACTAACCGGGAAAACGACTGGAAACGTTTGTGGTGTTAAATGTTATGTGGTAGATCATTTGTTTAATTGGTTATCAGTATTTCTGCTATGGGAGTTTTTTTTTATTGCATTCGAAATGTATTTAATTGATTTGTCCTCGGATTATTTCACACAATAAACGAGATTTATCTTAAATACAATCTGGAGTAAGGTCTATGTTGTTAAACTAAGAGTCCTTAAAGAAAGGGTTTTGTCTTCCAGGTTTTATGTCTGCTTTTGAACAATACTTCACATTAGAGGACTGCAGTTAAACATAAAATGTAGATGTTATTTATTAGTAGTAGTTCTGTGTCGTATCATATCATCCATCATGATCTATCGCTTTCAATCCTCACCACAAGAATAATTTTACTTTCGCCAATACCTTGAGGCTTTCTGTATATTTGCACTACTTCAACATCATTTGCACTTTTACAGAAGAAATGTGTTTTTAAAACATTTGTCCACTTGTTTATGGCGTTGGATTATGCATCCTGTGAGTTTTGGTGCTTTTGACTGGAATTTTGATATGCGATTAAAAGATGTAGTCAAGTTTTTAGCTTTCTTGTTTTTCTGTAACATTACATTTCTTCTTTTTTTTAATTTTGCAGGTATATTTGAGCTCTTGGCTTCACCATGTGTTCGATTCCCGGTCTTCCGACACCAGGATCACAAGTACCTGTTCTCATCACCAGGGTAAACCTGAAACCAAATTGTGGTCTTGTGGAACTTTGGGTTAACTTGGATGTTGGAAGGAAGCATGGCTATGAGCAAATGAAAAAGAAAATTCAGATTCCTGAAAAGAAGTTTTGTGGATCAGAACAAAAACCAGGGGACCTCTGTCTGGTTTCCATCAGTGGCACCTGGCACCGAGCTCGGATCGTGTCAATTCATAGTGAGACTTGCAGTGTTTTCCTTATTGACCGAGGAGAGCTGCATATCACCACATGTGAAGCTTTAGCAAGGAGCCAGGATGACAGTTTTCTCCTTCCTCCTGAAATTGAATCATGCATTCTTGCAAATGTCTTCTCCCTTGAGAATGAGTGGCCTGAAAGAGCTACAAAGTTCTTGATGTCACTATCTGGCAAGACATTTAATGGTCTGGTTCAACATGTCCTGATGCCAAACAGGACAATTCTCCTCGAGATATCAATTATTTCTAAGCATATGTGTAAGATTGGAGTTGCAAAGAAGATCCCAAAGGGGGACTTTAAGTGCCTCGTACTTAAATGTCTACATTTACCCAAAGAAGATCCTTCTGACCCCTGCGGTATAACACAGGATAGAAATCTTGATGTTAATTGCCAATTCGAGAAGTTCGGCTATTTTTACCCAGAACTTTTAAATAATACATGCGAACCTGTTAAAGTGACAGAAGTAATGGATCCGCAAAACATTTTTTGCAAACTCGTAATTTTTTCCAAGGCATTGGAGACGCTATCAGAACAGATCCACCAGCACTATGAGGAGACCGCAGATTTTGGGGGGGCTCAACCACAGATCTGTGGGGATCTGTGTGCTGCTAGAGGAATAAATGGCAAATGGAAACGCTCCTTTCTAAAGCAAAACATTGTGACAAGCGACAGTGCTGTAAAAGTCATGCATGTGGATGAAGGAAAAACGGAATACGTTCCAGTTGGAGACATAAGACCACTGCATGGAAAGTTTCTGCGGATGCCAGTTTTCACATATCACTTTTCGCTAAATGGAGTAAATGATAATGGCACTGGATGGACTACAGACCAGACTGACTATTTGAAATCGCTCCTCCTGAACAAAACATTTGTGGCCAGGTGTGAAAAACACAATATACCTCAAGATGTCTATTATGTCAATCTCTATGCTGCAAACGGTGCATGCATAAATTACTGTTTTTTAAAGAAAGCAGGACTTTTACCATCCTCTAAGACTGAACTACATTCAAATATCCGGAGTGATACCATCCCGTGTGCAGACGTTAAGAAAAACTTGAATGTTGACAGTTTACCAGAAGAAACCTTGCCAAGTACCAAGAACCTATCAATTGATGTCAGGGCAGATGACGCAGCCATTTCTGGTCTCGATGCCATTCACTGCAGAGATGAGTCAGAACCTGCAGACCCTTCCCTATGCAGCCTTTCAACATGTTGCCCCTGTGACATAAGTGCTTATCATGACGATGTCGTCACTGTAGGCAGTACTGTCAACGTAAAGGTATCTTGCATTGAAAGCTTGCAGAGGTTCTGGTGTCAAATAACTGAAAATGCAGATTCTCTGAGACGTCTTATGGAAGGCCTACAAAACCACTATGCCTCTGCCTACCCTCCACCTCTAGTGGAGTCCACCTGTGTCGCCCGTGATCCAGAAAATGGCATGTGGCATAGAGCACGGATCATCACAAGTCAGCGCTCCCCTGAAGTAGAGGTGAGATTTGTAGACTATGGTCAAACACGAATGGTGCCCCTGGGAGATGTGCGCCCCATCGATCCAGCTTTCTTACAGCTTGATATGCAGGCTTTTCCTTGTTCCTTATTCAATCTGAAGACTCCCGATAACCACACTGATGTGACTTGGAGTGATGCTGCGTTGGCTAACTTTAAGGAGTTTGTGGATTCAGGTGTTTCTCTGCCCACTGGCTTGAAATGCACTGTTAAAGCCAGAACCTCCGATGAAGAAGGCCTGTTGGTTAACGTGGTGGATCTAGAAACACTATCTGAGAGTGCTTGCAAACTGCTAACTCAAAAATGTGCACAGGTTGAAGCTCAAGTCCCCTCCGAGGAATATAAATACTCTACGGACCAGCAGCTCTCTAACAGCTCACAACAGACTACTGTACCAGACAAAGACTGCCCAGCTGAAGAACTACTAAATATGTCAAAAAATGAAGTGCACTGCAGCAATGGGATGTGTGCTGGAGATGAACCAAAGATGGATTCACTATCTACAAGCCTTGTCTCTGTACCGGATACTGAACAAGGAAAGACTTTGCGAGTAAGAAACCCAACATTGGATGTCCTTCTCAGAGACGAGGAAACGGTTTTGGTGGAGGCTTTCATACAAGAGGACCACGCTGACTCAGAGGTTACACAACTTGCCCTTCCTACATGCCTTGAAGTAGTTGAGAACAGCTGCACTTACAAGAAGCCAAACATTTCTCTCAACAAGACGGAGGAGGTATACGCCTCCTGTATTGTTGGACCCCATTACTTCTGGTGTCAGTCCACCAACACTGAGACCTTGAACATTGTGGTGAGGCTGGCTCAGGAAGTTGGACTGCTTCAACAAAACACAATGCTCCCCAAGCCTTTGAGTCCTGGCAGTCCATGCCTCGCTCTGTTTTCCAGTGACAACCAGTGGTATCGAGCTCAGGTAATGAAGAGAACTGACGATACACTGCATGTTCTGTTTGTTGACTATGGAAATGAGTCTGAAGTTGACATAAAGGATGTAAGATCTGTGCCTCAGAGTCTGCTGGAGCAGGCGCCTCAGGCCTTTTTGTGCTCTTTGAATGAGTTTGACGAGTCCAAGGGGTCCTGGGATGACGCCGTTTACGATGACTTCTACAATCTTTTGATTGATAAGCCCCTCAGAGTGACAGTGTTTAATGAGGAAGACCACTCGGAGATAGGGGTTCCCCAGTATGCAGTGGAGATTGAGTTTGAAAATGAGACTGTGAGTAGCATGGTGCAGAAATACTGGAAATCATTTCCCTCAGAACATAAGAATGAAGTAGTTCAAGATGCCGCTTTCACCCAAGTTATTGAAAGTGAGTCCAGCATGACGCACCTTGAAGAAAACGTGAAAACCTGCTTGTATAAGAAGCCGAATATATCCACAAACGAAACAGAGGAGGTATTTGCTTCATGCATTGTACAACCAAATTTCTTTTGGTGTCAGAACGCCAACACAGAAGATCTCAGCAAAGTGTCGAGACTGGCACAGGAAGCGGGACAAGTCGAGCGAGACATGACCTCCCCAGACACCTTTGGCCCTGGCAGTCCATGCCTTGCTCTGTTTCCCAGTGACAACCAGTGGTATCGAGCTCAAGTAATACGTAAAGTGGATGATAAACTCTATGTTGTGTTTATTGATTATGGAAACGAATCAGACGTTGAAACAAAGAATGTCAGAACACTGCCTCAGGGTCTGCTGGAGCAGGCTCCTCAGGCCTTTTTATGCTCCTTGAATGGATTTGAAGAGGCCAAGGGGACCTGGGATGACAAAGTTTATGATGACTTCTACAATCTTCTCGTTGATAAACCACTCAGACTGACATCTGTGTTTAACATGGAAGACCACAAAGATATGGCAGTCCCTCAGTATGCAGTGGAAATTGAGTGCGAGGGAGCGATGGTAAATGCAGCGATGCAGAAATACTGGACACCAGTGGCCAAAGAATGTGTTACGGCAGACATCCCTCAAACAGTCACTCTCATCCGAGAGGGTCAAACCGAAACAAACATGACCTGCCTTAATGTGCCCAAAGTAATTGTGAATTATTGCATGTATCAGAATCCAAAAATGTCCAGAAACATGTCTGAAATAGTATATGCTTCTTGTATTGTGGGGCCTAATTTCTTCTGGTGTCAGTACGCCAACACAGATGATCTCCAGAAAGTTTCGAAGCTTGCACAGGAAGCAGGACAGGCAGAGCAGGACATGACGTTCCCAGAGACTCTTGGTCCTGACAGTCCATGCCTCGCACTCTTTTCTGATGACAACCAGTGGTATCGAGCTCAAGTAATTAGCAGAGTTGATGATAAATTCAACGTTGTGTTTATTGACTATGGAAATGAGACTAATGTTGACATCAAGGACGTGAGAACAATACCTCAGGGTCTACTGGAGCAGGCTCCTCAGGCGTTTTTATGCTCCTTGAAGGGATTTGATGAGTCCAAAGGCTCCTGGGATGACAACGTTTATGACGACTTCTACAATGTTCTGATTGATAAAACACTAAAAGTATCAGTTCTCAACATCGAGGACCATTCAGAGGTCGCTGTTCCTCAGTATGCAGTGGAAATTGAGTGCGACGGAGTAATTGTGAATACGGTGATGGAGAAGCACTGGAGAGAATTATAGACCGTACCTTGACAGGAAGATCAGGTTAGTTATGTGTTTGACTCAATGGTTTATTTGCATTAATTACATGTTTTACATGCCTCATTATCTAATTTTTAATTCCATTTAATGTCTCTTTAGTGGACCAGAGTGAAACCAGGATCCTGGAGAAGACGTTTGCTGTTTGCTGTGACAGAGGAAAATTCAAAATCATTGCATTATTGGACATGGAAATTCATACGCTGTTGTATAATGTTTTTGGAAACTAGACTATCGGGATATGTTCTACCAAACACTGACACTTTTGAAATGACTAGTACGTTTGTTTTGTTAGAAATCATATTACTTCTTCTACCTATCTACAATGGAATTAGCTTGTAAATTGCATTAATAAAAATATTTGAGATGGATGAACAAAACAGTGTAATATTATTTTACGGCTTGTCCACATTTAATGAGCTGTGTTAGCTATTCTTTTCATTTCAGAGGACCAACAGGCTTCTTCAGTCTTAAACTATGATTGACATCAGGAAAACGTTGCAGTAAACACATCCAACAGTTGGGTTCCCAAAATGAATGCAACTGTTAATCTAAATGAAACCATCGTTTGGCTAAGTATTCACAAACTAACAGGTCTGTCATTGAGACATTAAATGCTTCCTTCCTTTATGTGTATTCAATGTAAAATGTAATGTAACGTTATACATCAGGCACCCCGGGTTTAATCTCCCTGTACAGCAGGTGGCAGCATTAAATTACCGATACCATTTACGGCTTCAGATTTGGGATTTGGCGCCATTTTGTGTTGATCACTGTTGCCTGGCAACCCCTGTCAGGACATGTCAGAGTTGCACCAAGCTGCAGCTGCAGGAGATTTCGATCAGGTGGACGTGATTTTGAGGCAAAAAAAATGCAGCCCCAATCAGAGAGACGTCGACTGGTGCAACAAGACGCCTCTCCACTGGGCTGCAGCCAAAGGTAGTTGTGTAATGTCCGTTTTCCTTACCAAACCGACAGGTTTCAAATGAACGTCAAGCTAGTTTACGTCAACAACTCAAATTACGTTCATGCTTTTGTTGACATACAGTGTCGTAACATACATTTTCCAATGCCCTCATTTCGGGGACTTTACTCCAATACTGTAGCTTCTGCTTTTGTAGTGGCTTTACTGTATTGTGTTTTACTTCTTTGTTGTTGTGTATGTCTTTTTGTGTTTGTTAGCAGAATTAGGCAAAAGTTATAACGCCGATTTTCACCTAACTGGTTATAGTGACCTAGCATAGACTATGGAAGAGCTCATTACATTTCGGGGCCGAACTGTAAAACATAAAAAAAAAAATGCATTTCTTTACATTAAATTTGGCGAAGGTGATGGGCTCTGCCTGTGCTTTTGTACTTTTCAAATTTGGCTAATTATTAAATAAAGGTTATGCCTTTACTGCATAGTTAGTTCTAGTGCTTCATTCATTAGGGTAGCCTTCTATTTGATCCAATCTAGGAGATTGTAACTGTTATTGATAATAATAATAATAATACAGTATGACATCTTATCTACAGGGCATACAGAAACTGTCAGGGTTCTCATTGAGCACGGAGCCAGGCCCTGTCTGAGGACGGAGCATGGATGGACTCCAGCTCACTTTGCTGCTGAGTCTGGTCGTCTTGCTGTGCTGAGGCTGCTGCACTCCCTCCATGCTCCCATAGACAAGGAGGACAGCAGCCAAGACAAGCCAGTGCGGATAGCAGAAATATATGGACACCAGGACTGCGTTAGGTTCCTTAAAAGGTAGCAAATGAAGCCCCACAGTTGTTAATTTTAACTCAATATTAAACTGCTTCAGATAGATCATGTTTCCTTTAAAATGGCAGGGCAGTAATTCTGTAGATGAATTAAATTGAGTGTTTGTTTTACTTTGATGCAGAGCAGAGATTGAGAGCGAGGCGTACCACAAACTGGCAGCCGAAAAAGGCATTTCAGTGGACGACACCGACGAGGAGTGGACAGAGCAGAGCAAAGAAGATGAGAGAAGAAGAGAACAGGATCTGTGAGTGACATCAGTGGTGCCTTTTAATTGACAGTTTTTCTGGGGCATTTCAGGACAGTAGAACAATGCAAAATTCAGTATTCCTCAAACCACATTTGTCATTCGATCATTGTAGCAAAGAGTACAGGCTTTTCATTTTGACCAGTCAAACACAAATATTAATTACACAACAAATCACCCTGTAGAGTTTTATCTTCATCACAGTTAACGAAACAAAATAGGTATCAAAGTTAACGTCACCTAAAGCATTACCTTAAATTTTCGGAGTAAAATTTGACCAGTTTGCTGTTATTTAAGAGTGCACATATTTTCCCCTGGACCATGTTGAGTCTAACTTTGTAAAGCTGTGAATAGATTCTGTAGCCTGGAGATCGGAACAGAAGAATGTGTAGCGAGCATTAGTAGTCATCGTTGTGTTTTATGATTTACAAGCTTTATGAGTAAATAAGTGGTCGACTCACACTGGAGTTTGAGTAGGCTGATAATTTGAGAGCTTGAAGGCTGATTGCTTTTTGTTTTTTGCATCTGGTAAAATACAATTCAAGATCAGCTGATGGGACACAAAATTATTAAAAATGTTTAACACTAATTTTGCTGTCTGCATTGTCTTTTTATGAACATACGTAAACTTTGTAATAAACCTGCAGAAAACAGCATCTCCTTGTTTCTGGGAGAAAATGTGTTAACTTACATAAATGAATTAAGAGCGTAATACAATGTTGGTGCAGAGCGCGAGCATCGGCTGATGCCAGTAATTTAAAAACAATGCCATTAATCTACCCAATTAATTGGCCGACCAATTTCTCGGTTTGTCAGAGTAAATCCAGTCATGGTGCACAGTATTGTTGATGATTGAAGTATTAATTGTTGATGCTGTATGTCCTGTTAGGGTTGAATTCTGCTGAACTTGTTGCTCTGTCATCAAGTGAATATATACTTAAAGAGCAACATAACACCTGTTGAATCCTGCCAGCCCAAAGTAAAGGCACCCTGTAGCATTATCTTACATACATCTATGTATCTATGTTGCATCAACTTGGACATTTCCTGTACTGCCAGTTTAACATGTCATATAAAGTAGAAAAAGGGGTTTCTATTTTCTCAGCTGCATGACAAACATAATTCACTCATTCGTTCTTTATAACGGAGGCACGATCATCTTACAAGAGTCTCAAAGCTTTTGCAGCTGAACACGAGTCGAGCAAACAGTCGTGTATTAACAGTATTTGTAGTTCTTTAACTAACAGCGGAGTACAAGATTCTACACGTGTACAGGGACGTCCTTCAAGTCAGGAACAAACTGACTGGGAATCAGTGATCATGTTAAAACAATACTGCCTGTATATCAGTCTTGGGATTATGACAGGCTCAGCTGCATTTAAAGACGCCAGAACAAGACAAGAAAGAAAATCATTATAGTATTTGCAAAGCTCGAGTCAAATACTTCAGTCTACCCACTACTGCATTCAAAGACAGTTTATACATTCATGTAACGTACTTTTGGTGAAGCTGCAGTGCATCTACACATAAAAATAAATGAATTGAGAAGCAGGATGACAATGTCCCATCCAGAGGGCACGAGGGGTCACTGAGAGGTTTGAGTATCATTTGCAATCACCCTTGATTGGACACTTATGGAAGATTTCGGACAGCAGTCTCCACCATCATCATCAAAACCCCAAATGAGGGAACGTCTTCTTTTTTTCTGGTGTTCGTCCCGTTCCAAACACGTATACAATCCACGCTAAAGTGCATTGAAGCTGCTCTGGTGGCCGAACAATGACCAAAATACTTGATGTACGATTTTCCGTTTAATTTCTCACCAGTTCATATGTTCCAGCACCTCGTGTTAACGTCAATAAAAGCAGAGTGCGGTATCACACAGCTGTTTCATGCTCAACAAAAGGTGTGCTAGTGTCGGGAAGCAAACTCTCCTGCGATGGTCTGTCGTCCAGTGTGAGCACCGAGCCGTTGCTTTCCTTGTGTTGCAGAGGTTGACTTTGTTGTGCGGACGGCTAAAAGAATGAAATAGGTAAACAAAGAAGGTGATGTTATTCAAGGGTAGAACTTGAAGTCTTTACTAAATGATATGAAGCAGAAAGCCTGGTGATAACGATCCTGTGATGGGACACAAAGATCTCAATGAGGAAGTAAGAAAGAAGGGAGTGTATGGATGCAAACGAGAGACACGTATTGTCAATATATGCACAAATAAAGACACTCAATGGCCTGGGGAGCACAAACACAGCTGGGTTCAGCAGATACTCTGAATTCCCAAATGTATCAAACTTGTTATTTAAACTTCACTAACCGTCTGTCCCAGAGGAGTCACACAGCAGAGCTTCTCTTTGAGTCGGACAGGAAGAAGACACAACAGTTTCCTTAACAAGGGAAAAACAGTGCCGGGTGTCACATCCTCCTCTTTCATAGGACCTAAAGAGAAGCATGTATTTAAACATTTAAACTGATTGTAAAGAAAAACTGCTTGAATGCAAAGAACTGTCATACCTGTGAGAAAACTGATGATCAGGCCTATTAGAATGACGGTGAAGCAGTTGAACGCACTGTACCACAAGTAGGACAATGAGTAGAATCTGGTGAGTCCAGAGGGCCGGCTAAAGAGGAGAAACGAGAACAATAAAATAACGATTTCAAAACCCTATGATGTTGCAGCGCTGCTCGTATGACTGCTACCTTAGCGTGGCATTGCTGAGTGACGTCTGAAAGGCAGCGGTCGTGTTGTCTGACAGCAGGACGGCTCTGCAGTCGAGTGGAGGTTGTCCGCTGCCGGCGCTACGAGTGACGATGCTCCCGATGCCGATCCAGAGAGCCACAGCCAGACCTGTTCCCAGACCTGCCACCGCACCCTGGTGACCACAGTGGAAAAGTAGCTCAATAAGAACTGAGGAACATGGCCATCAGGCTACATTCTGAAGGTCTTTGAGCTTTTTGGACAAATCAAGAAAACGTGAGTAGCACATTTTTTTTTTAAATCATGGCAGCAACACGATAAGATTTTAGAATCTGTCCCAACTACATGCCAGATCTCTTTAAGCTTGTTGATGATGTTTAGCTCACAGTGGAATTGGCACACGGGAAGAACATCCCAAGACAGAAGAGACCAAGAATAGGACCACCGACCATCCCGAAGATTTTCAGAGCCACCTGGAATTCACATTAAATAAGATTCAGCTCAAATTGACAATATTGGCTGTTATTTGATCATGGAGGCTGTGAGATTACCTGAAGGACTGAGTCCCCCATTAGGTGAGTGAGATAGGCCATGGCCAGACACAGCAGCCCGTAGGACATCGCTAAGGGAGGAGACACAAGTTCAACATTTGATTCATTTATTTCATCATGGTGCGCCTCTGTATCGTGCACTGTAGGAGATTCAAAGAGCTGACCTAAAGCTTTGGACAGCAGGGTCGCTCTGGCCTCCGTCATGGCAGGAAAGTGCGGTTTAACGAGATCTTCCATTGTCACTGTGGCCAAAGAGTTGAAGGCAGAGGAGATGGTGCTGCGAAGGAAGACGTACAGAGATTAAAGAAAACAAGCCCTCACAGTAGATCACATATGTCGGGGTAAGTTGTTCCCACCCCCAGAGTTTTTTGGAATAATTTGCCAAACGGAAAATAATGATTTGACCTTTTGGCCGCCGAAATGATTTGACATTTTAGTTAACAGTGTCTTTTTTTCCAGTGTGTAATCAGTAATTATGGGTTTAACTATGGCGAGACACTACAGGTGAATATGGTACAAAAACCCCTGTTCCCCATGTGTTTGGTTCCTAATGAGTAAGAGACCAAAAGGGTCCAATATTGAGCATTAAAGCTCTGGGTCTCTATTGTATCTTATGAATAAGAAAATACTGTTAACAGATCAGACTGATTGTAAAGTTCCATCAGTTACTGGACAAAGAATTTGACACTACAGGTAAATAATAAAACAGGAGGAACAGAAACCTGAGGGTCTCGCCTGATAAATCAAACGATATACGCACACTGAGGAAGGTGTCGTACCTGAGTGCTGCACTGAATAAACAAGCAAGGAAGAGCCCAGGCATCCCCGGCAGACCGTGCAGCATGTCCATCACAAAGTAAATCACCATCTGTGAGAAACACAAAGCGCACAGATTCTCATTCGAGCTTCACGATACTATTTGTCACATGAAAATAAATATCAGCCAGACAGATAACAGACATTATGAGTCTAAAGTGCTACAAGGATCCACGATGCCACAGTTTGACTGGATCTGTAACTAACTATCCCACTTCATGTTAATCTCTTCGGCTAAAGGAGGTAAAGAAATAAAACATTATATTTTCCCAAAGCAGATGACTGTTGATTATGGCTATAAAACAAAGGGGGAAAACACGCTGAAAAACTCACCGCATCCCGTGGAGAGCTGCCCAGCTTGTCGGAGTGATCTTCTCCGCAGTAACGTGCAAACATAACCAGTCCCATCACGCAGCTGAGTGCCAGAGCCAACTGCAGGGAGGGAAACACCATGTAGCAGGACCTGCAGGAGAGTGAACACCTCGTCAAAGTGGTCCCTTCTGAGCTCATTGGTTTGTCATTATTATCATGTATACTAAAATAAATGCATTAAATCAAGGGTCTTCAACAGGGGGTCCGGGACCCCTAGGGGGTCCTCAGAGTTACTACAGGGGGTCCGCCAAATCTGTGTGTGAAATGATTTTTTTTTTATCTTAATTACTTGAACCCTAGCATCCCTTTTTCTGAGGAAAACTTTAGCCAAACATGAGCTTGTAGATCTGCTATTTTTTGGTAAAGAGGCTTGGTGTAGAGCGAAAAAAGAGCAAACCAAAAAAAGTTTAATCTGAAACACAATTTTATACAGTATAGAGGGGGTCCCTGCTTCATCTCTCTCTCAGCTAGGGGGTCCTTGGCCTGAAAACGTTGAAGACCCCTGCATTAAATGGATCTGCGGTTTCAGTCGAGGTCCAGTTGAACTAACTAACCGCCTCTCACATTTCATTCAGTCGACGTTCACTGTGAAAGACTCTTTAAAAGTAAACTGAAAACAGAACACTGACAATCTACTAATTGCATACATGACAGCCGCTTTCTCTGTGCGTGAGCTGAGATATCGTTGGACCTGGGTCTGGTTCACTCCGTACAGGGACAGCATGAGAAAGATGCCACCGACGCCGAGAGTCCAGAAGGTGTGTCTCTCTGTCGGGTCTGGGTTCAGGCTAAACACAGGAGAGGAAAGACAATACCGTTGCATAAGTACCTGCACTGCCGTCTTTGCTTTGCTTATCGTGCCGTGTGTCCTGGACCAACTACTTTAAGCTGTGCAACACACTGGTAAACACAGAAATCAAACATAAGACATCTGTGTACAGACTCACTCCAGACCAGAGATGCGGTTCCCCTCCCAGACTTTCCTCCAGACTTCAGACACTCCTCCGGTTTGCTGTATTCCGACCACGATGACGGCCAACTGCCCTGCAAACATCACGACAGTCTGGAAGACGTCTGTCCAGATGACAGCCTTCAGCCCACCCTGTCAGGAACAGACGAGACACATTGGAAGAATCTGATCTGAGATATTTTACCATTACCAACTTTCACAGATAAAATATATTTAAAATGTTTGACAAATCCCAGAGTTCATATCATTGGATCTTGAGTGGTGATGACTTTGCAGTGAGATGAGGTTATTCCAGCAGGACATCAATTTGACCTTTATGACAATGATGTTTATTTCTTACCATTGCTGTGTACAATGTGCACACGAGTCCCGTAACCAGCACGACTCCCCATAATTCAAATCCAGTAACTGGAGGAAAGAGCAGCGACACATTGAACCAAAAATTATAAACATTAGAGAGTCAAAGTACAACATGAAGTACTGTACCTTTATTGAGTGCAAAGGCAGGAGTATACACACAAACTCCCATGTAGATGACCTGTGGAGAGAAATTAGACATAAGAGTGATTATCCAGGTAATTGATTGATCTAATATCCCATCTGTCACATTGTTAAAGGTGAAGATTACTTTATGAAAGATATACTTCAGTCTCAATTGCTCTTGTGAACCAAAATGTGGAACTATTCCTTTAAGCTGATTGTGTGGCAGCCATACGTTTAAAAACACAACGTCAACCTCAACTTTCCGCTGGTATTTATATTCTTTAAGACACAGTTAGCACCTGCACAGGTCACACAGGTACTGTTGCACCTACCATCTGAAAGATGAAGGTCAGAGTTCCACAGATGCGAACGGTCTTACTGAAACGCAGTTCAAGATACTGTGAAACAACCAGAAGGAGACATGTGTGAAGTATCAACTATTTACATGGGCACAGCAACTGAAAGATAAAAGGGCCTTGACCTACCTGGTACACGCTGGAGAGCCGCAGTCTGTAGAACACTGGTATGAAAACATGAGCTGGAATGAGGAGGCCAAGAATGTAGGCACAGCCGATGAACCAGTACTGAGTACCGTGAGTGTAGATCTCTGCTGGGACACCGATAATCGCTACGGCCGACTGGAACGAGGCGATAAGAGAAAGGGACACAGGAAGACAGTGCATGTTTCTGTCTGCCATTAAGAACTCCTGAGTAGTGCGTTGGCGCCCTCCAGACAGAGCATAGTACAGCCCGATGCCCATAGAGGCCGCCAGCAAGACGGCAAATATCACATAGTCTACAGCTGTGAAGTGCTTCTGGCTGGACAGGTCCATCTTGATTGTCTCGGAGTCCCGTCTGCAGTTGGAGAAGGTTTAGATCTCCTCCTGTTGCACAGTCAGACGGACAGAAAGTGTCTTTGTCCTCACCCATCAGACAGAAGAGTTGAGCAGCCTTGAGGAAAGGGCAGGAAATGAAAAACACTGATTAAACAGATCTGTGTGAGAGAGTCCTGCTGCTGTTGTCTGCACGTGTTAAGACATGCAGAGAGATAATAAATACATGAATAAGTATCTGAGATGGTTGTTGCAGAAAAAAGTCCAGTCTCAGTGTTTGTGCACTGGAGGTTTTAAGTCTCCTCTTCATCCTTGTGCATGCTGAATCCAAATTATTTGTGATATCGCAAATCCTGCTCGGAGGCATCTCCGCTTAAAATCAGATTTCCTGAAAACAACCTTCTTTGCACATACATCATCATGCACAGTTACAAATTCAAGTTTAGGAACAAGAAGAGCCTGACTTGCATACAAACCCCATGTGCCCTGATTGTTCCCTGGATTCCGCTTCCTTGACCAAAGAAAGGTGAAGACACAGCTGCCTTTGTAATAACATGAAGCAACACGAAGCACCGCCCCACTATTTTTGTGTTGACTATAACCGAGGTCACACAACCTCTGTGTCAACTTTCCCCGGCTTGTGCTGCTGATCCAAAAATACTGACTGCTGTCTGGAAATGAGGTTTCCTGCCAGCCTGCCCTCTGCTGCCTCACTGTGTACTGCACCAGCACGACAAACAGCAGCAACCGTCTGTTGGCTTTCAAGGTCAAAATGGGACAACTGTGATGAAGTTTCAAAAGTGTATCTCCTGCTGCGAGTCACTGCAGGGAAAGAAACCATTACTCTGATACACTTGCTGTTTGTCTGAGTCGTTTATGCTCTGTAAAGCAGTTTGAGTTGCTTTTGGGTAGGAAAACGTGCTAAATAATCCTCAAATAATTAAGTTATTGGTTCTTTTGCTTTCCCCATAAGATGATGTTTATATTTAATACCCTAAGAGTCGAGAAGGACACTAATAATAATCAATTTGAGTGTGAGAATCTTCTGCTTCTCTTGATTATTATTGTCGGATATCGTTTGATTTCGGATTGTTAGTATTATGTCAGTATTAATCTAAGAACTATAGTGTTAAACTATTAAACTAATGTTCACCGTCTTACTCACTTTTCAGATTGAGAATCAGGTTTATTTATCACTTCCATAATGCATACTCAGCACACATGGGAGGGAAATATTGTGTCCACAGATCAGGATGTATTTAGAACAGAAGGTTTAATTTAACTTTATAGTCAGTGAAGGATTTAGTTTTGGTGCATTTGAATTGTTTTAAACTCATTTTACATCACAGAGGCAAATTAACTACCAAAACCAAAATGATGAATGAATACTTGGTGAATCAGTCACCTCCCAGCCAATGTATGGTCTGTCGATCAACAAATTGTTTTATCAACTAATCATTGCAGCTCCATCTCATAGAGCATTTGGATCACATTAACTGTTGAATATCAGAGGTTTAATTCAAACAAAATACAGTGACTCTTTTTCCACTTGCAGAAACAGCTCCAGTTATTATTCTTATTGTTATAAATAATAATACATAACTAGTTGTGGTATTCGTGCAAAATGTGAACTACGTAGTAAAATGCACCCAGTGACTCTCAACTCTTTGACAAAGCTGCTTTAATTCACTCATTATTAGATAACGTGAACAGAACATCAACTCCAAATGCCTGCGAATGCAGTGCAGTGGTGATACATAAACAGGTGAAATAACACGAGGAAGACTCACCTTTACGAGCCCGACGCACCCTACTGATCCGGGTGACTGTCGTTGGCACTGTGCTGTTCACAGAGAGACATTCAAGAGCGCTACGTTAGTTAAAAGTGATTATTTTTAAATTCTGTGTCGCTAAAACACAATAGTGTCAGTAAGTACAGTAAGTGTGTTGTCTAGATTATAGACATGAGTGTTTCAGTCTTTGTTAATGTGCTCATAAAGTGCAAAATGAACCCAACTCTTGGCTAATCTCAGACCACCTCCATGTGATCGCAAAATGTTTTGACATTATTTCCGGGGTTGGAGATGTGGGCGTTTCAAATGATGACGGAGCAGCAGCCGCCAAAATCAAAACACAGTTCATTTCAGCACAAGTTGTAACCAAGGAGCTACAAATCCATATATATTATAGAGAAAGAGGCCGGTCAAACATGGAGGGAGCCTCTAGGAAAGGTAAGGGGACACTAACATACACTATGAGGAGCTAGCTTAACCGTTAGCTTGTTTTGTTTGATGTTCCGTTAGCTCATGCTAGCTACAACAAGCTGTCAGTGCGGCTTATTTACCTATTGCTTAATGTTTGAATTCACGTCGTTCGATAGTTGACGCAAGTATTACTTGTCAATGCCAGGTGTTTTAAGTCATCTGAGTTTGCTGGAGGTTCAGGCCAGGAGCCGTAAAACAAATCCTCGGCAGCAGAGTCGTGTGACGGAGCTGAAGGCTAAAGTGGAGGCGCTGCTCGCCCAGAGAGCTCAGCTGAAAGCTGAGATACAGACACACAAGGTAACATGACTTGAAGATGACGCAAATGGTAGACAAGTTCTCCAACACACTTGGTATTTCTTAGAGTTAATTCAGCACTGCGGCCGAGTCAGCCACTTGACCAAAAATATGGTCATATATTAGCCCTATGTTGTTTTGCGGTGCGTGTATACACTAAACATTATGGTAATGCGCAACTCTTTTTTACCTTGACTGGTTTGTTGATGTATTTTAAATCCTCCTACTGAAGGATGTCCTGAAATGGAGGACGCGTGTGGACAAACAGTGTGCACATGAAGAAGACGAGGAAATGGATGAAGACTCTGAGAACTCCCCACTTTTGCAGCTGATGGCGAAACAAACACACCTGAAAGACCTTTTACTTGCTCATCACCTCATTGGTACTTTTTATTTATTCTCAAGCATTCATTCATTCTATTATTTGACAGGGAGATTCCATCAAAATCACAAAGTCTTTTAAAAGGGACCAATTTGGTTATCCCCATTGTTTTTTTTATACAGGATTCAAATCCTTTATCAGTCTGTTTTGACCCTCTCGACTCACTTGCACATTCTCATTCAACCTCACTAGGTGGTTACGACATCGTAAGGACTCACCAAGGGAAAGGAGTGCGCGTGTCTCTGCCAACTTCTTTTGAGGGTGCTTACTTAGACACTTACAACCTGGAGATAGACCTGAAGCCAACTCTGAGGATCAGCCGTCATAACATTCCCCCGTTCATTCCCCTGAACAGCCTCGCTGAACAGAGCAACATGCAGACAGACATAAAGGCCTTTCTGGAAACCCTCGGCCAACATCTCAACGCCTTTGTCGGTCGCAAGCAACAGCTGAAGCTTGTTAAGGTACCAAACTTAGCTTTTTTCAATTGTGAGTATTCAGTTGAGAATAGAACACTGACCTTGTCCTCCTGTTCGTTTAAAGGAACTCCACAAGTCTGTTGTAGTGATGGAGAGCAATGTTCTATGTTCAATATTGGCATTGATGTTCACTGTGCCACGAGAAGAGGCTGCGATTCTCTGCACGCTGGAATACACAGACCACACGAGATGCCTTCCCACACGAGTCTGCTTTGAATGTGAAAGTAGGTTTGTTATACAGAGTCTGTCTGTGCCAATCTGATCCATAATACACCAAACTTGTAAACTGTAGATACTGAGAATGCATGTGACAACAAAACATAACGTTTCTTTAACCCCACATGTAAATCTGAGAAGTTCTTTAAGCCCACAGGACTGTAGTTTCAAAGTACATAAATTCTCTTAGCTCATATTCTCTTACTAAACATCACAATTGAGGTGAAACCACTAATAGATAAATGAATTACTCCATCAGCAGGAAATGAACTGGCAACTATTTGGATTTTAAGTCAAGCAAGAATATCAAAAATTCACTGGTTCTAGCTTGAATCAATAATATAAGTGCAACAATACATCAGCAATTTAGAGGATAAGTGTTTAAGAAAATACAGTGAACAGCAAGATAAATTATCTTTATTTAAATGTGATGACTCTGACACATTCAAATATAGAAAACTTCTCCCTAACAAGTATGAAGCCGACTTCCTAATGAAATAACATATACCTGTAATACTTCTTTACAGACAAAGAGCTTCCTGATTCTCCTGAGTGGAAGAGAGCCCACAGCCTGCTCATGGAGACTCCAGTGCACAAAGCTTTGATAACCATGAAGAAGATCCGGGCTATTTCTTAATTTATTCTGAATACAGATGTTTTTTTTAAATTTTAATGAATAAATAATCTGCAAATTATTTCACCCTGTTCATAATAAAACTAAATAACCTTAAATAAATTTGAGGTTTCTAACTGCGAGTGCAGATTAAAGTTTCATCCAGACTTTCAAGTTCTTCTTTGGAGGTTGTGCAAAACATCTTGCGTTTGTCTTTGAGGTTTTCTATAAACACGGTCACCTTCTTGTGTAAAGTTTCCCTCTGAAACTCCCTCAGCCTCTCCATTTCCTCTCGGGCTCTCTGCTGTCGCCTGGCGTGCTCCTTTTCTGATATCGAGTCAATAGTTGCAATATGTTTCATCTTCATGAAAGACAGGCTGCTGTGAATGTTTCTTCTGTGTCTCACTGAGCTCGGAGACCTGACAGGCGGCGGCAGCGGTGCTGATATCGACCGGCTCGGCTCCACTGGTTCACATTCGATGCCGTGATACTGGGACTTGCTGGAAGACAATCTTCTGCCGTTAGAAGTGTAAATGCCCCTGACGTGCGTCACAGCATTCATGTGTTTGCCTATTTCTTTCATAGCGATGTTGACTGTAGCTTTAGGCTCACAGACTTTCACCATCACTACTCTTCTCTGCTGCTTTATCAGCGAGTCCCGTCTTTGTTGAAGCATCCTGCAGGTGTACCTGTATTGCTGGTCCAGCAGGTCTAGTTTACACTGCAGATCTCTGTCCTCCTTTTGGTTCAACACTCTCAGCTTTCTCTGCAGCGCAGGTCTTCTGTACAGATCCATTATATACAAGACCTAAAGGGAGAAATTGAGGGTTAATTTCTTTTCCTAAACCCTTGGTTTTTATATTGAAACGAAGGGTCTACTTGTCTTACCTGAGTTGAGTGCAGCTTCACCCAGAACGATGTGTTCTAGGTGTGTTTGCTGCTATGGCTTTTTCCAGTATGTGTAATATAATAGCCTATTGTATTTAAAGTTAAGTGGATTGGATTGTTGGTAAATGTGAGGGTGCCTTTAGTTATTGTGCACTGACACATTCCTCACATGATTAAGTTTCAGGAGGCCTTCACAGCCCCCACGGCCTCCGATCAATAATCACCAACGACTCGCCTTGTGCAAGCCAATTGGAGAAAGTTTCTTTTCGACATTTCTTTGGGATGCCCTTTGTACTTATACTGTGAATCAGATATTAAACTGAACAAGTACCAGTCATGTGTATAAATATGTGGACGAAGTCCTGAGCCGCTGTACTTCAGTGAGAGTAGTCGAATGAATAATACTTGTATCTACCCTGATGACATTCTGAAGAACACTTGTTCTTCAGAATATTCTTAAAAGATATATAGTAGTTGATTCGTTGTTAAGGTAAATCTTTACGCAGTAACAAAATGTGAATATTTTCTTTCCAGTATGATTGTAAACTGGGTGTCTTTGGGTTTTAGGCTATTGATTGGACAGAAGGATACTTGAGGACGGTGTTACCTTGTCCTCTGGATACTTGCAATGTTCACTTTTTAACTACAAACCAAAGGTTAATCAGTACCATATCTGTTCTACAATAATAAATTCCTCTTTACTTTGATTTTATTTTGCCTGAGTAACTGTTACATTTAAAGATGTTATCTGCCTTTATAAGCAAGAAAAGTCGTAACTGTTTAACTGAATTATTAATTATGGTGCAGTGCCCCTTTAACATGTTCTGTCGTACGGTGGTCACAGCCCCTCCGGTGGATTGATCCCTCCCGCGGTGGAGTGGAGCTCACTGGATGATGGCACAACAAAGTTTCCCATAAAACCTTTCAGTTTTCTGGAATTGACGGAAACTTCAAAGCTACGTTGGCTGGTGAGTTCAGCTTCAGAATATTTGGCCCTTTTTTACGAGATTACAGATAACAGAGATTCACTGCCCGGGAAACATTTATATAATCTGGTTATAAGCTGCCGCTTTGTCTAAATCAATTATTATTGATTTTATAAATACCTCTTAGTATCCGTTTATTCATTCATACTGTTAACCGAGTGGCTCTGTAGATAGTAGTGCGCATGCGCGTTGCGTAACCGAGGAACTTCGGACATGTCACAGAAAACTGATCTACTTTCACTGTCAGGAAGTTTCTTCCTTTTTCTGCATCGATCTTCTCCTTCCTTAACCTTCTCCTTAATTGTTTTATTATTTAATAAAGCGTGTTTCACTGCATCTGTTACCCAGTTTCCACTATTGTGAACCAGGCGCCAGTGTAGACTGGTTCTGGTTCTGGTTCTGGTTCTGGTTCTGGTTCCAGACCGGTGCTCGATCTGGAATGTTTCTTGGTCCGGAATGGTGTTACTGGTTCTAGTTCTGTAATGGTTGTAGTTCTGGGCCGGTGTCAGATCTGGACTCGTACTAGAGCCCGAAACTTCTAAGAACTAGTTTGCAATAAAAACATCAAATCCTTGCAGATTTAGCATCTGTGGGAACTGGTCCTCTCCTTAACTGTAGTTTCTGGTTGATGCTGTTGATGACAGTTTTCTACTAATTCAAACAAACCACTGTAGTCACAGCTGGAACTACCAGATGCATCACATACTTCGCACTGGACTTTTTTCACCAAGAAACACCAACCAGAAAGTGAGTGCTGAGAAAACAAGATAAGCTTTGAAACAGTGGTTTACTTAACTTTAACACATTTCTTTTCCTTTTATTGGCCTGGCACAAGTGTTGCTCCAGCTTTGTGACGATGATGCGAGCAGTGCGTGTTGATGAACCAGGAGGCCCAGAGAATCTGCTTCTGAAGACGGTTCCCAGACCTCAACCCAAAGATGGAGAAGTCCTAGTTAAAGTTCATGCGACCGCCCTCAACAGGGCAGATCTTTTACAGGTATAATACATATAATTCAACCTTCAACTAAAAAACATCTATGTTACTGCTGGTAGATGGGATTATCTTACATATTTATAACCTGTAATGAAATGTGATGTTGCCATTATTGTGCAATAACACATAGCTGTGGTATTGCATAGAGACGAGGCCTGTACCCGCCGCCTCCAGGTGAGAGTGACATCATAGGCTTGGAGGTGGCTGGCACTGTGGATTCTCTGGGCCCGGGGTTGAAACAGGGCTGGAAGCCAGATGACCGGGTGATGGCTTTGCTCAGTGGTGGAGGTTACGCAGAATATGTTTCTGTGGCAGAGGAGCTGCTCATGCCTGTTCCCCCTCGTCTCACACTCTGCCAAGCAGCTGCGATCCCAGAGGCCTGGCTCACTGCTTTTCAGCTGCTGAATCTTATAGGTATATTATCCATTTTTAAGATGTATTTTATTAAAGCATATGGTAACATATAAAGAAAAAATACAACAAATAATTGAAGTGAGAAACTGAGAATGGTCCAACATTATCAGCCCCTTCTTTCTATAATCTATAGTTCTTCCCATCTGTCCGACAGCTCAGGTGAAGGAAGGTGAGGTCGTACTGGCTCATGCTGGAGCCAGTGGAGTCGGAACAGCTGCCGTTCAGCTGATTCGTCTCTTCGGTGGCGTGCCCGTAGTTACTGCAGGGAGCCCAGAAAAACTCAAGATGGCTGAGAAGCTTGGAGCGGCAGCTGGGTTTAACTACAAAGAGGAAAGCTTCGCGCAGAGAGTTCTTGACTTCACAGGAGGTGAATTGTGAGAAAAATGACAGTAACATACAGGACAGAGTTTCATGATTGCTGAATCAGAGAGGTTGGCAACGGCCCTGGTATTGTGCTCCTGACACGTTAAAATGACTGTGACACTCCAGTTACATCTATGTTTCTCTCATGGACCCAGTGGTGCCTACTTTTGGGTCATGGGTCAAGTTTGGACCAGCAGATTTAACATCCTTTGCTCTTCAGATGAATAACTATACTGTAATCTGTATTCTCACAGGAAAGGGGGCAAATGTCATCCTTGACTGCATCGGTGGGTGTAACTGGGAGCAAAATGTGAGCTGCTTAGCCACAGACGGAAGGTGGGTGCTTTACGGCACCATGGGAGGTCGGGCAGTAAATGGAGATCTGTTTGGCAAACTGCTTTCTAAGCGGGGACACCTGCTCAGCAGCCTCCTCCGCTCTCGCAGCCTGCAGGTGAGACGTCAAGCCAAACCGAGATGTGACACCAGATGTTTGCCTTCATCTGTGCATGTGAAAATTTTGTGTCTGGTTCTCCAAAAATGAGTCCATTTACAAGTTGATTTACTGCCACATCTCTTGTACTTACAGACTGGTTCTTGCTTTGTATTTTTCCTTCACAGTATAAAGCTGACTTGGTGAAGGCGTTCACACACAGAGTTTTACCGTATTTCTCGGACCAGCCGATCTCCTTGAGGCCGGTAATTGACAGAACATTCAAACTGGAGGACATCGCAGAAGCTCACAGACACATGGAAGCCAACAGAAACATGGGAAAGATTGTCATTAATGTTATTCCACAGTGTTCAGAAAATCTATAAACAACAATGCGTAATGTTATTATAAATGTGTCACAATGTCTATAAAATTCTCCCCAAAAGCCTAGGTATGATATTTAGAGGATGTGTGTCAAGTTACTGATCTCTTTAGTTTATGCTGGGCATACATCCCTCGGGATACATAAAGTATCTACCTACCTACCTAATTGTAATGGTTCTATTATTCCACAAGGTGGAGCCACGCGGCGTGAAATTATTGGTAAATACAAATTTCCGGAGGTGCGATATCTGTTTGTGGAAATCTCACGGTTTAACTGACTCTTTGAAACTCTCAATACGATACCTCAAGATATAATTGCAATCCCTCAAACTCACAATAAATGAGGACAATGACGTCACATGTTTCTTCCTGCCTCACTTCCGCCTTCGCTGCAGCTCCCTCCCGCAGCCCCTTCGGAAGTCTGAACTGTTCCTCCGGCTTATGGGGGGAGCAGTTTAACCGCCTGTCAGCCTCACTTCATGGGACAAACTTAAAGACAGTCTGCGCACAACTTTTTGACTCTATGATTCGACCAGGATAATTTTTTTGTCCAGAGTGTGAGTTCCTACTTGTTCCTCGTGTTGTTTTGCTAGTTAGCTAAGTCCGTTAGCAGTTTGTCGACAGTTCACCCGGCGGGGTTTAACGTGATAATGGAGTCAATTCAAAAACTTTGAGTGAAACAACAGTCTGTTAACTATGTTAGTGGTCTTGCAAGCCAGGGGTTCAAAACCCAACATTACTTAAGGAAAGTTTTTAATGAAGTAAAAGTAATTTGGAGTTTCCTTGTCGGTGACTAACTTAACGTAAAGTGAAAATATGATGTTCTCAATGTCGTAAAGCTCGACCCCTAAAAATGTTCATTTAAGTACAAAATTACTTGTAACATCAATTTTCTTTGATATAACGACATTGAAGGAACAGTTATAAAAATCTGAAAATGTTAGTGTTGCAGTGTTTTTTACATTTACACACTTAAATGTGATTTCAGTGCAGGAACAATACGTTGTTGTGCACAAGTTTGAGGCAAATTGACAAATCACTGAACGTTTATACTAAAGTGAAAGTATTCCTGTCAGAGAAGTTACTTGAGTCAATCATAAGGTTGGACCCTTTTAAATGAACTGAAGTACAAAGGCTAGAGTACAGTTTGCTTGAAACTTAGCCATAAAAAATGCCATTATGACTCACAATTGGGGAAAAAACAGTAATGTGTCAGTGTTTGAAAATATAAACAGTTTGAAGCAAATGTAAGTGAACTTAAAGGACGGTTTCACCCTTTTAAATGTAATTGGGAAAAAATTAGAGTACACAGCTACAGCTGGGTAATCAAATGCATATACTCATGAATTAAACCTAATTATGTGTTCCTTCTTAGTAACTGTTCAAGACTCATGTTGACTACCTTGTTAATCTACCGAAAGAACAGTTGTGTAGTTTACTGTTGGCTGTCAGGACTTCGAACATGATGTTTCATTTTCTTTTTTGCTGTGGTTAATTCACTTCCTCATCTATCTTCTGGGCTCCTTTTCTGCCTGTCAGATAATTATATACAAATGTGCATGTGGTTTTAATGTTACAGCTGCCAAATCCTGAAACATGGAGAATCCAAACAGACCTCAGCGTAAAATGTCAACAGCCGGGGACAGTCTGTACAAAGTCCTGGGCCTGGAGAAGGGAGCAACGGCCGAAGAAATAAAGAAGGCATACAGGTGTGTTCACAGTGGCATTTAACTGTCAGCAACATGTTAACTAAGAGGATAACCATCGTCAGCAGACCAGGTATATTTAGGAAATACAATGCACGTGATAAACCTTCTTTCTGTCAGCAGGCAATGTTGTCAGGACTCGGTTGGTATTTCTTAGTGATCCTCAAACAGCTGCATTTTGAGGAAGTGAGGTCATGAAACCACACCCAGAGGACTGTTGGACACATTTTCAAAAATCTGAATATATCTGGTATTTTGCCTTTGAAGATGTCAGAATAATGACACACATTTTCTTGAAAAAGATTTAAAATAATATAAAATTATATGAATTCAAGTGAGAATTGAATCAAATTGTCTTTTAATTTAGCTACTAAAATCACACTAAACGAAGCCAAAAAGAGTAAGTGAGTTTCTGTTTTTCAGAGATTTGTGAGCGGAAAGAACGTCTGAGTAATATAAGCAGTGCAAACTAGTTTACTCCTATAAAATACTGAAGCAAGCTAAATACTTCCTCAATACATTTTTTGAATTCCTCATTTGCAACTCTTGTGTTGTCTTCTGATTGATGATATCACCTGACTGAATAAGGCCAAACACAACTGCATGGTCTGACTTTGTTAACAGGAAGCTGGCGTTGAGGCATCACCCAGATAAAAACCCAGACAACCCAGAAGCTGCAGAGAAATTCAAGGAGATCAACAATGCCAACTCCATCCTCAGCGACGAGAACAAAAGGAAGATCTACGATGAGTACGGATCCATGGGCCTCTACGTGGCGGAGCAGTTCGGGGATGATAGTGTCAAATACTACTTCCTCATGTCCAAATGCTGGTTCAAGGTGAGAGGCATGCTGGGACTTTTAGGGGGTATTTAATAATAATAATAATAATAATAATAATACTAATGTGTCTTTCAAAACCAGAGGTACAAGGTGCTTTTCAAAATATAACAGTATACAATATATAATTACTGATGTTTGATACATTACATGTGTTTGTTTGTAGGCTCTCGTGGTTTGCTGCAGCCTCTTCACCTGCTGCTGCTGTCTCTGCTGCTGCTGTTTCTGCTGCGGGAAGTGTAAGTCCTCAGAAGAGGAGAATTTTGGGTATATGGACACGGAGGACCTGGAGGCAGAGATCAAAGAACAGGATTCAGGTGAGTTGCTCTACATGTATATTTGGCCTAATTGTGTTTGAACAGGTAGCAACGTCAGACATGATTTTAAGATCTCAGGGCAGTTATATTTGCTAGTACAACAGATTGGGCGTGCTCAGTGTTCCATTCTGTTCCACAGCAGGAGACAATGTTATAGTTATTGGGCCGAGCTCTACTGCTGCCGGTGACACTGCAGGTGATGATGTCACCACTCCAGGTAAAGCTCACCTGCCCTCAGCTGACCGCTGCGCCTCGCTGCTTGACGTGTCCTGATCAACTCTCGTTTCATGTGTTTGCAGCTTCTAACAAGTCACAGACTAACACAAAACGCTACAAAAGCACATGCGTCATTAAAATGACTAAAATGTTTGATGACCCGCCTCTTAACTACTCATCAACTGCTTGCTTGCATTTGTTTGTTGAGGAAAACTAACCACCTGGAGCTGAACATCTGGAACCGATGTTCTCAGGCATGAACTTAGGCAGAGCAACAAAGAAATGTCTCAGTTTCATCCCCATTTTTTAAACATTTCACATTAGCAGCCTGGTCGATGTTTGACAAAGGCTCCAAATAATTAGAGAAGCACTGATCTTGAGTGACTCACTGCTCTTCCTGGCAGCTCCTATTTGTGCTAATAAAGTTTTTAATGCTGCTTATTAACTCTAGTTTGTTTGTTTTTGTAGGTTCACTGCGTCTGACAGCCAGTCTAATGATTCAGTATTTCTAATCTAGTTTACAGCAGATTATTCAGTTGGTAAATATAGTCAGGTGATGCCCTGACGGAAGAGTAATAAATAGAGAGGTTAGGTTAAACAATATTTAACCTGTGTATGCTGATGTGTTCAAAGTTACTTTCTCTTTCGCTGCGTGAATGATTAAGAACGCTGTTCACACCTGCCTCTGTCTCCTGCCGCAGGTGAGGGAGCGCCAATAGTGATCCAGCCCAGTTCGACCTACGGTGCGGCGGTGGTGCCTGAAGACATCCAGCTGGCATCAGAGGAATGAGTGGAACGTGTGAGTGGCGTCACCGCAGTCCTCACTGATTCAGACTCTGCGTCATAAAAGCAAACGCCATCATCGGCAGTCGTGTTCGGAGAGCGGCGGATCTTTAGCATTCATGCAGTTTCTGTGTTTAACCATGTGGTTGTTTTCCTGCGACCGTGCAGGAAACATTCATCTCAGAGGGTTCCTTTTTGTTTACATGAGCATTGTGATTGTGCCATATCTTAACTTTAAAGTGCCAATAGGTTTGTCTCGGATCCAATCACGTATTTATTAACTTTTTATTCTGTTTATTATCTGGACTAATGACAAAAGCCGTGCTGATCAAAAACCTCTGATTCACGCTGGAGTTTTCAAGTGCACTTTAAACTGTCAAGTTCATGTTTGAAATCCTTTAGCTGCCACGATGGTCTGATTGATGCCCGGGAGGAATCTCGGGGTCAGAATGTTTTTAGTCTTTTGTTCAATGTGTAACGTAATGTGCTGGTTCTTCAGATTATTAAAAGCCAAACACTTAAGATCTCTGTCATACTGTAAATAGATGGATAGAAAAACAAAGTAAAGGACTGAAAAGCACCGACTTTGTGCAGCTGATGGCTCAACGAGAGCTGCAGCCAACAACTAGATTCTCAATCTGGAGATAATTCTCTTAGTTAAGATGATATAAAGCAGCGAAATACAGCCTTCACATTCCCTCATAACCCAAATACACATCTTTAAGTTTGTTGTTTAGTCAGACCGACATGTCCGTCTGTCTTTTAGCAGGATTCCACGGGTGCAACACGGGCATAGAACTAACCCACCTTACTATAACAGACACATCAATCAGGTTTCAGCTGTTTGTCATTGATTTATTGAGAAATTACCTGTCGGATGAATTAATGATGAGCTGTTATTAAAGCCGTGATTCAGTTTGTTATAGTAGAAGAAAAACAAAAGTTCCCCTTTGATGAGGTAACATTTCTTTTATTTTCTGACGCGAGAACATCTGGTTCACCTCTGGAATTTAAAACATATCAGAATGTGAAATCCTGTTTGTGTTGCGTATTTGACTGAAAACAGTTGATAACATGATTCTGGTGTTGAGCTGAAGATTAGCGGTGCTGAACGTTCCTTCTACTGCCTTCGACCACGAGACCAAAGCAACACGAGGGGGTGAATATTTCCACTGAGACTCTCATATTAATGTTTTCTTAAACAGCACGAGTTTAGAGCACTGAACCTGATTAGTGGCCGTTACGATGAGCCGTCTTTTATTTGATTTACAGCCAAACCTTTCTGATGTGTCGACCTCTTCTTCCACTGACGATGTTTCTCTTGTGGGCGAGTTGATTTCTTGCTTGTCGGTACGATGAAAATGATGCCAAATACAGGAACCCAGTTTGTTATGTAAATTCAGAGATATATTTTATTTTATGTATATTCACATAAATGATGTAAAACCATCATGTTCTTATATTTTTTCTTCATTCTGTGTAAAAAAAATGTGTTTGCGCTTACTTACGCTGCGTTTTGTACAAAATCTGATCTCGTTTGTGATTTTACATTTCGATTTATTTTAAAGATGCAAGTCGGTCTCCCAATATCTTTATAACAGTTTTGTATATTTCAGGGTTTATGTGCTCCTGATGGGACTGGAAAAGTTACAGAATTTTCAAAAAGCAATTTTCAAGCCTGAAACAGTTTGTAGTAAAGCTAAAAAGTTTTAGAGTAAAATAAAAAGGTTTAGAAAGTTGCTTCACCAATCAATATATTTGAGTATATGAGCTTTAGGTTTGATCCACTCACTTCAATACAGTATTATGTATATTATATTTAACATTATTGTTTCACTTCTGTAGATCAAACATGGAAAGGAAGAGAATTTCCGTTTGTTTTCATCTTCTCAACATTCAAACATTGTTTGTCGACCGTCTGTCCCCGTTACAACATTTGTCCTTCCAATTAACTTTGCATGCTCCTAATCACACGCCGGTCTCGTGTCGGTTGTTGTTAGACACTCACACCTCTCTGTTTGCACCTGCGGGCTCAGCCGTGCTATTGGCTGCTGTCGTCCTCCACCCCCGAGAGATAACGCAAGTCACAGCTGAGTTGTTCACTTTGCACACGATAAACTTAAAATGACGACGTTACTGAAGCGGCTCGAGTCTCCTGAAGAGCTGGAAGATTCAGAGCAACAACATCTCATTGAAACTGATGTGGAGCATCACGGCTGGTACGTCCTCTTTTTATCCTCTCGGGCTTAAAATTCAGATGGTTTTTCCCTAAAAAAAAGAAAACTGCCTTCAGTGTTCACATGTTCGTCTGTTTCCAGTTCACAGGAAAAGTATTTGGACACGTCTGTCAGTGATGAGGAGGACCTGCAGCAGTCTGACTCCTGCTGCCATGAGCCGGACGAGCCGTCACGGGCGGACGGTGACGGGAAGCATCTGGCCAGGAGGAAGCTCCTGATCGCCTGCGCTGTCAGCCTCGTCTTCATGATCGGAGAGGTGATCGGTAAGATGACCAATGTGTGTCTGACTTCATGAGCAGGCAGTGATGTGTTGTCCTGCCTTATTATAGGGATGAATGTTGCATCATCATCATGGATTAAAGAACAGTAGTTTCATGGCTGCATGTTTTTAATAAGTCGTTCTTCACCGAGGATCTTCGTGGTTCCCGGTGGCAGTGAGGCAACTGTGGTGATCGAACACCATCAGGCAGACGTCTCCCTCCAGCGCTGTAATCGGATTCATTTCAGAGAAGCCTCCGAGGTTGTTGTTGTTGTGTCGAACTGACTCGTCTCCTTCCTGTAACCCTCTGCAGGTGGGTACGCGGCTCACAGTCTGGCCGTCATGACGGACGCAGCACATCTCCTGACTGACTTCCTCAGCATCTTGATCAGCCTCTTCTCTCTGTGGATCTCATCACGGCCCCGCACAAAGACCATGACCTTTGGGTGGCACCGAGCCGGTGAGAGAACCCTCGGCTCACCTCCTTTACCTTCATGTGTCTAATTTGATGTGTCATATTTCATATTCAACTTATGTTTGTTTTCTGTTTGCCTTCAGCTATTCTGTGCTCAGCGTTTTATTAGTTCAGTTAATCAGTATTTTAATCCTCTCAAATGTTTTTTATCTTGTTTGATTTAGAGATTCTGGGCTTGCTGCTCTCAGTGTTGTCGATCTGGGTCGTGACAGCGGTGCTGGTCGTATCAGCCGTGCAGCGGATCACTGATGGAGAATACGAGATCGACAGTGAGATCATGCTCCTGACGTCCGGCTGCGCCGTGGGCTTGAACATCCTGTGAGTGTGATGAGCTTTGCAGCTCTCTGGTGTCGACGGTGTTCAGCAGTGATCACAGCTTCAGACTAACCCTGTGTTTAGGATGATCCTGATCCTTCATCAGTCCGGCACCTCACATGGCCACAGCCACGGGTTTGCCACCAGTCCGCAGCAGAGGGACGGACACACCCATTGCCAGAACAATGCCAGTGTGAGGGCGGCCTTCATCCACGTCGTTGGAGACCTGCTCCAGAGTGTCGGGGTCCTGCTGGCTGCCACCATCATACACTTCTGGGTTAGTTCCAACAGACAAAAAAAATAGATCAATAGATCAATGTTGAGTTGTCATTTCCATGACAACGAGGCAAACTCCATCCGCCATGAAATTAAGTAGCATGATTGAGAACATCCTCGTCCATAAGAAAATGCAAATTATATATGATTAGAGATCCTTGACTTAATTTTGTGTTTGCTAAACTTGTGATTCATCAGCCAGGGAACATCTTGTGTGTGTGATCTGTCTCTGGGTGCAGACTCTTGTCTGGATGGGTTGTTTCAATATTGTCTTTCGGTTTCACAGCCTGAATATAAAGTAGCAGATCCCATTTGCACGTTCCTGTTTTCGGCTCTTGTTCTCGGAACAACATTTACCATCACGAAGGATGTCGTCAGAATACTGATGGACGGTGAGCGACGCTGCTCCTCATCTTCAACCAAATGCAAGTTTGTCTCGCCGGCACTGAGCGGCGTTCTTGTTTATTCCTGCAGGCGCTCCTAAAGACATGAACTTCAACTCTGTGCGGGAGCTGCTGCTGTCTGTGACGGGAGTCGTGGCTCTTCACAGCCTGCACATGTGGAGCCTCAACACGACTCACTCTTTAGTGTCCGTGCACGTGGTCACAGGTGGGCTCTCTAAAATCAACAGTGCTTATCTCAACTGAACACGAGATTCAAATGCAGAATCCAGAGACATGGAATGTAGCAGGAAGTAGGTTTGGATTACTTTGCAATGACTGCTGAGTATTCACGCAGGAGTGAACGTGTTAATCATTACTTTAAGAAAGTGTTTGTATATTTTTCTCTTCCAGAAGTCGATGCCGATCAGCAGGTCGTCCTCATGAAGGCAACGAAGCTGCTGCGCTCCGAGTTTCACTTCACCGGCATCACAATCCAAGTGGAGAACTGCACGTCGTAGGCCGACGCACGACCGTGGACACACACTGTTTCCAGTTAGAATATTGAGGCTAGGCCCAATTAGCTCAGTCAGTAGAGCATGAGACTCTCAATCTCAGGGACGTGGTGCCCCATGTGGCCACGTGGGTCACGGTGCTCAAGGTGACGCTGCTGTTGGGTTGCTTAGCAACCCCCACCAAACCATTGGGTATCTTTCCTCTTTCCAAATAGGATTTTAAAGATATTATAATGAAATACAGGATAAAGTGATGACATCTCATATTCAACACCAGAACAGGTTCACATCATCCATTTTATTGAATTCCTTCCAAACTCCTCGTGTATTTTGGCCAGCATGTAAACAACGTGTACTTCATAATGTGCATATAAATTATTTTCAAACATTCCTTCAGCCTCCTGCAGCTCTGAGTTCTTTTGTTGGAGCGTTGAATAACAATCTGCATTTTCAGCTGAAGAATCAAACTCAGTGTTAAGTTTCGAGGTACTTTTAGCTGATGCTCAACATGAATGTCAACTTCTCTCAAGATGGAAGAAGGTTCTTCAAAGCACACAAGTTCAAACGGTACTTACAAATAATCTTCACACATTCATTTGAGAAGAAACATGCATGCTAGTCTGAACGGTTCTTAACTGGCAACATCGTTGTCAAAGTCACAAATCAGTCGTGCTGCCCACAATATAAATATTTGGTATCTTCTCAGGTCAGAGTGTTTGAGCCAGACGAGGAGCTGCAGCTGGTAAACACCAGTGGTCAGCCAGTGTTCTCATTTGGGGCGTCCGTCCTTCCAGTAGTTGGCGTACGCCTCCTCGAACATGTTCCTGCAGGGGATATTAGCCTTGAGTTTGGAGCAGATGAGGAAGGAGCCACCCATCTTGCGGTGGAGGGAGTAGGTCTCCTCGGGAGGCGGCGTGAGTCGCTCCCTCAGCATCACAGGGATGAGGCCGTGGATGCGCTTGGTGGTGCTCTGGGCCCCGAAGTTGAAGGGCTCCTCAGAGGAGAAGGCCTCCCCGAGGATCATCACCGCGTCCACGTGGGCATTCTCCATCACCTGTTGCCGGGACAACAACAATGACAACAATGGTGACGAGGAGACTCGTCTGTCAATCATCAGTCAGTTCTGTGATGAGACACCTGAATGTGTCTGCTTCTAACCTTGGACTCGAATCCAGTGAGGAACTTCATGTCTCTGGACCTCTGCAGGACTTCTTCTCTCCTCTCACATGCAGCTGCATTAATTAGCTTTTGGGATACATTTTTTTGCATCAAACCACAAACCACGAAGCCAGTCAGTTATTTTAGTCATTCAGGTTTCAGGCTTAATAATCAAAACTATTTCTACCCAATGTTACCGAAAATGTCTTTAAGTTTATTTCACATATTAAAAGTTCCTTTTATTGCTAATCAGCTATTCAGGTTATAACATCTTATTTTAATGACTGTGTGATAAAAGGAATATTTATATAACAATAACTATTAAAATAAACCAAATCTTTGTTCTTATAATTGTGAGAAAAATGCATCATTACACAATATTGTTTGTCGCCATGGCAACAATCCACTTCGATATTAAGTTTTTTATTTCTCACCTCGATGTAGTTATCAGTGAAACTCTTTTCAAACCCCCGCGATGCTCCAAAATCCAACAGTGCCACCTGCAGACGAAGACACACGACCTGCGTGACCATCAGAAACATCCAGCAGGTGTTCTGGGTGATCGAGGCGAACTGACCTTGTGAGCTTGTGGATCAAAGAAGAAGTTGGACCAGTTCGGGTCCGTCTGCATGTAGCGGAACTCAAACAGTTCTCTCAGGCAGAGAGTCAAGACCTGCTCACAAATCTAACAGAAGTGGAAAAGAGAAGAGGACTGAAGGAGGAGAGTGAAACATGATTTGCAGACATGACAAGGCTCTGCAGTCCCGAAGTTGGCAGGTCGCTCCGAACCTGGCGCCTCCAAGGACGACTTGGCAGAGCTCAGGTGTAAATTGAACCGCGAGCAGTGTTGAGTTCACGGCCGTCTCACCTCATTCCGCAGGTCCTGAGAGAGCTCGGTGGCTCGGTCCAGAGGGAAACCGGGCACCAGCGTGGTGGTGAGGACGCGCTGGCTGCTGAGCTCGTCAATCACATCAGGCACGTAGAAGAACGGGTGATCTTTTAGCAGCTCTCTGGAACACAGACGAAGGTGAAGGTCATCACATGACACCCCAAAAAAGTGATCAAACTGTCAGCAGCGATGGAAAATCTTTGTGCACAAGGATTATATAAATATATTTATAAAGATAGCGTATATACTGTACACAGTACAAAAACAAGAAGGACCATGCAGACCAGTCATCAGACATTATATATATGAGCATGACCGTATTTTGGTGTAATAATAAATGAACTCACTGGAATTTTTGGGCACATTTGGCCTCTCTTATGTAATCGCACTCGAGCGCCAGCTCCCGGCTCATCACCTCAATAAGGTGCTCAGGAAACAAACCTGGAAGGAAGAGAAACAAGCCTGGGGATCATGACTTGTGTCGGCTGGTTTATTGACAGAAGCCGAGGCCGCCGTCGTCAGACAATAGTAGCTGTTATCACACGGAGTTGTAACAATGTTACCTTGAGGCAGCGCGTTGCTTAAACTCAGAACAGTCATGATGTTGTTCACGTCACTGTCGATGCTCTGGGCGACGCCGGGGTACTGAAAGGAAACGCTTTGATGAAGTTTGTCCCAGCCTGGTTGTGTGTTTGATGTCTGTGCAAGCTGTCGTCTCACCTGGATCTTCATGGCCACCTCCCTCCCGTCTTTCAGCTTCGCCAAGTGCACCTGGCCGATCGACGCCGCTGCGAACGGCTTCTCCTCAAAGTACTCCAGCTTGTCCCTCCAGTTGGGGCCGAGGTCGGCGCTGACGACTCTCTGCGGAGGGGAGAGAACCTGTCTTATCTGTGAAACAGGGATTGTTCACCACAGCCGTCCGTACCGTACCAGCATCTGCTTGGAGGGCATGAAGTCGGCACTCTGTCTCACTCGCTCAAAGATTTTGGCCAGCTGAGGGTTGATGAAGACGTCATCTGAGAGAGAAGAAGAGGAGGAGACGAGGGATGAGATCTTACTGGGGGAACATTTTGCCTGTTATCATTTCATTCCGATCAGTTTGTCCATCATCTGTTTACTTGATGATGAATCCTTAAGAATCTCCTATAATAGTGCCAAAGAGGAAGAAGAGTGTCTCCGGGGATTTATTCTTCTTCAGTAGATCTAGCAGCTCCGTAAGTTTGACGTTTAAAGTCAAGTGTCAGTTTAGTCTCCTATGGTAGCTCCACTGGAGTTGCACTCATTGTGCTCAGCGGGCCTGAGGTGGATTTTAGGTGATGACATTTCCCAGTTTTAGTTTGTCGTTGAGGCTGAATTAGAAACATGTGGAGGTCTTGTTTTGTTTTGTTCTCTCTCTGATGAAGGCTGAATCATCATTAGCACATTGTCAACTGTATGATTTAGCACAGTATCACATCATCTCAGGCTGTTCCGCATCACTGAGGCTGTGAAGATGATATCTCACCTTGAATACTGAGCATCTGTCCGAGCTTCAGCGCAGCACCTCGAACTTTGCAGAGCGTCCGGACGATTCTTTGAGCGTTGGCTTCAGAGAGGAAGGCACTCGACTCCAGGATGGATTTCTTCTCCCCTTAGAACAAACATTTCAATACAGATACGATTGTTATTTTATCCTTAAGCCATCGGCAAATATCAGATCAATCTATGATTCTGGTGCCATCAGCGCTGAGGTCCTTAAAGTCTCATCAAACCACCTTGTTGTTGAGGTTTTAAAGTCTTCTTCGCCACTTCTGCGATGGCTCCGATGCCGAGGCCGACCGCCAGCCCTGCCAAAAGAAAGGAACAGAAAAACAATCAGTGTTTCTTTTATGAGCAGCCTTTCCTCTCTGATGTCCTACTCTGCACCTGATAACAGCAACAACAGCAACAACAACAGCAACAACAACAACAACAACAACAACGACCTGTCCTGGACCAGACGTGGGAAGACTGAGTTAAATCAGCTGCTCTTCTAATGAGCTGACAGTTGATGACATGCTTTATGACGCTCAGGCACAAATCCAGCTCGTCTCTGAAATATTTTTAACTTCTTTACGAGGACCCTGGTGGACTTCTAATGTTGTAATGTTTTTGCTATGAACAAGCATGTGAGCGCTTCCAACACTGAACCCAAGTCTCTTAAAACTTGATGCTCCAACACCTCACTGTGCAGGGAAGATAAACCTGGAACGTGAAGAGAATCGGGGTGTAAGAAACATTCTGGCTTCCCGTCTGCATGGTAGTAAAACACAAACTCCTGCCATGGTGACATTTGCTGCCCTGCAGGAAGCGCCGATGCTGCCAACGTCGTTCGCACAGCTGGGGTCAAAAATAGATTTATGTTGAAGTGCCAAAGTCCAGTGAGGATTATTAAAGCTGATAAATGCTCTGGACTTGTGTTGTTAGAAGAGTACAGCAGAACAACTAATGACTTTCTCCCTGATTTATCTTCTGATTGTTCTCTTAATTACTCATTGTTGTTTTATCTAATTAGTCCTGCCAGCAGAGATACAGATTATAGAATTATTAAACTTTTACTAGAATAAACGTATAATCTCTTTGTGCTCATCTGTCAATCTGTGAGGAAACTTACACAAGTGGGATGTCAAAACAGAATTATATTTGCAAATGTCTCAAAGAGGCAGAAAGATTAAAGAATATTTTCAAAGAAGAAATTCTGTTTTATTTTCAGTATCGGTTGATATCGTTATCGGCCCCACGTATCCAGTATCGGTCAGGACTCTTCACAAGACCTTGCAGCTGGAGAGGAAAATATTTTAATGGCAAAGAGGAAAAAAGGGAATAATAATATTTCTCTTCTTCGGCTTTGATCGAAAACAGGAAACAGAAGCAAAAGAGTAAACGTACCCCCGAAGTTCAGCAGCCTTCCGATCCGTGTGACCGGCACTTTCCTCTCTCTGGCTCGTTCGCTGAGCTGGAACAGACAAAGAGAACTTAGGAGTATAAATGAAAAGCTGCTGATGAAGCAACAACCACATGTTCAAGTAAAGATCCTTCCCGACGAATCAAACAGTGACTTAAAGAAGGGGGGGGGGGGGTCTATACCACTTGCTTATGTTGCTTCTGGTCTGTTTTCTTGGCTTTTCTTGCTTTATCGATGTCCTCGGCCGTCAGCCGCCCCGCTGAGGAGTTGTCCTGGCTAAAGAGCCTCGTCTTCCCAGAGAACAGCTGGTGTGATGCGTCCATGTGTGACTGGAGTCGCCTCACACTGCTTCTTCCACCGCAGGTCCCCTGACCTCCGTTTACACTCCCGCTGAAACGGGGAGTGAAAGAAGCTCCCACAGTTGAATATCTGTGAACCCGTGCTGCCGTGGCTCCGTGGACGCAGACCTGCTGCTGTTTGTTGAACGACTCCTGAATGGACAGAACATGAATCAAACAGGTGGGTGTGAGGTGGGTGTCAGAGAACGGACCACCACCTCACTGGACATCAACTGGTAGTTTGACTTGTTGCACATTTATTTAGTACTTCCACAACTTTGTAAAGGTGAACACTGGAAAGACGGGGCAGCGTCACTTTAGACCCGATGCTGTTGTTTTACACGTCACGCCTGATTACGGAACACCGACATGCCACCTACAATCACACACACAGTACAGCATCACGCTGGCTTTGGGTCGCTGTAAAGAAACAAAGCAGCATAAAGCTGGCTCAGTTTAATGAGTCCTTGCATGCATCATTGATTACACTATATTGATGCATCATCTGGTCTAAAACAGTAAATATTCACCTTTAATTTATTTGGTTTTGTTTGATGAAATCGATGATTCAAACTAATAAAACCTATCTATCTGTATATTTGTAACTTTAAAGCCATTTGTTAAGATCATCATAAAACCACCTCAAGTTGGTCAAACATTTCAGGAGGTTTTGTGGTTTTCGTTAGAGGCAAATGAACCTCACCCCCTCTGTGTGTACACAATAAAATGAAGAATACAAATAATAATTTAACAGATTATATTTGACCAAGATTAACAAGCTATGAATATTGATAAAAAACAAACATTTATTGGCAAGATAAATAAAAATACATTTTCTCAGTTGATCTTAACTGAACCACAAGTATTAAATATTTAAATAATAATTTAAATATGGAACACCATCACCTCATTTGGCCTCGACCAATTGTTTAGAGAGTAAACTCATTGATTGGGTGATAAGATGGTTCATTGCGTCACGGGTGGTTGGTTAGGTGGAGGCGAATCTACATCAAATTAATTGTAAAAATGTCATGCAAGTTTTATTTCCTCGTTATCCTGCTGCTCACTGTTGTCCTGAAAGTATCTAGGTTGCATGTGTGTGAAACTCTACCCGGCTCTGCAGCAGCACGTCCCGGCTCCCCCACGCTGATCCTGACCCGGCAACGTGATGGAAATTCAGCAGCCTCCGGTTCCCGGTGCCGTACAGGCCTGCTGATGGAGCTCTGCTGACCGCCTGCTTGATCCAGGCCAGCCCCCTCCAGACCACCGTGTCACCGGTCATAGTGCCGTCCTGTTCACACCTGCACAGCCAGCAATAATCAACGACACCTGCCGCTGCTCAGCAGGTCGCTCTGAGCCCTGATGGAGGAGAAGCTCTCACCTGTTTGACCACCAGATTATGTTCCCATACATGATTGCTGGGCACAACAAACTAATCAAATACTGATAAAAGTGAAATATTACCCTGGAGTGATAAAGAGAGCAGCACGGCAAGAAGAAAGAGAAACTGTATTTGAATGAATAAAAGACACTCACCAACAAACTTTACCACACGAGTCCTCTGAGCTCCGTGGGCCCTCGGTGAGTGGGCATCCCGCGACTGCAGCAGACGGTCACCTTGATTAGACTCGGCACGCGTTTTTGTAAAAACCTCAACCCCGCCAGCGAGGCGGGCGACACGCCGGAGGACGAAGTTTTCTCTGAGGCGACCCCCGGGGGAAGATTTACAAACACCGGCCAATGAGGCAAAGTTCAGCCCGCGGCTGCGAGTATCAACAAAGCCCCGCATTGGCTCTTCAAACTGTCAATCAACCTGCCGCGATCGTTCGGGGGCGGTCCGTGAAGTGGACACTCGCTGCGTTCATGAACTATCCCACAAACTGCGGAAAGTCCATGTAAGTGATAATCAGAGACGTTTTTAATGTTTAATTTTACTACAACAATACTTTTTTATTTATTTACAAGAATATACAAACAGTCAATAATGCCGGTTTATTAGCGTGAGAAAGACAAACAACCTAAACTCACCAGATGAGAGAAAACAAAAAAGTTTGTTCAAGACAATTACAACTTCTGTCCCAATGAAAATGTTTAAGGACTGCATCCAGCTCCTAAAATAAAAGCACAATGAAAGTATCTTTAGTTGGATACCCTGACTAAAATAAGAACGAACGTTTTATTACTTCAGAGCTGAAAAGCGGGAGCTTCGCCTGAAGGCAGCTATATCCTGTTAACTGAGACTGATTCCATTACAGATTCGTCATTGCGGCAGATATAAAGAGGTCGATGACTCACATTGAAATAATCCGAACGAATAGTTTGAGTGACAGTGATGTCTTTGCTCTGCTAAGATCTGGAATTACATTTTTTAAAAATAAATGTCTGGCATATTCACTTTGCAACGACATGAATATTTGGATGAAAGTGTTTATGAAATGTTTCAGATGCATCAGGCACGTGATGAAAAGAGAACCTGTGTGTTAAATTGTTGTCATTTTCCTTTATTTCAGAGTATATTGACTGGAGAGGAACATAGTGTACCGCACTGAGGATTTGTGACTTGACATTTAGCTGTGATGATGATGGTACTGTACAACTCACACAAGTGTGATGTGAAGCTGTCCAGCCGACAAACACTGGGAATGGCCTTTCCTTCAATCCAAGAAGAAGGGCATCTCTCCTCATGAATTTAAACTTTGAAAAAATGCTATTTACATATTCAGACTCAGATTTCTAATGAAGTAACATAACTTTTTTAAGTTTGTGGGTTATTCCAGGACAGGATTGTTACTTTCATTTAAAACGTCTCTTTGATGAAATCAACTGTAACGGGTGCGTCAGGGTCTGATGGCTGACTTCAGCTTCGGGAAGAGTCGAAGAGCGTTCTGTGTCGTCACCTCGATCACCTTCTCCAGAGATACTCCTTTGATTTTACTGACGTACTCAGCAGCAATGCGAATATTTTTTGGCTCATTTCTCACCTGCAGTTCAGGACGCACAACAAAGAGGATTTGACGAGGGAATGTAAATAAAACTGTGAGCATTTTAAAAGATACCAGACTTTTGGAAGTGTAGGAATAAACAATACATTGTTAAACATACAAATACGGATGTAACAGAAAAAATTTTGCAAATATAAAACCACAGTTCTCAACATAAACTACTGCTTTAAAGAAAACAAATGAACAGGGTTTTATAGTCAAAGATGTTTTTACACATTCATTTTGAAAAGAAGACTTTACCTGCTTTTCTGGGCCGAGAGCAGGTGAATCTGTTTCCAGACAAATGTTCTCTAACGGGAGCTGTTTCACAAGTTTCTGCTTCTTGGTTGAAATACACAAAGACACATAATCAATCATTAACATTTGATTTGATAACGCCAACCAATGAGAATAAAGTCAACATGTCGGTGATATCTGAATCCACAGTTCTATAAAATGCTCCCATATGAATCACAATGAGAATCATATCATGCGTCATATAATGCTTTTCTATCTGTTGGGAAACGTTGCAGCCTAATCAGCCCTGACCTGACAGATTTGCTTTATCTTACAGAACTGAATTGATACAGTTTTTTGAAATAGTAAAAAGATCTGAGACTCCAGTAGACGTAAATACAGTAACCAAAGCCTAATTTGTCTAAGTCCTAACACATATAAACCAAAAGATATGCTATACTGTATGTTTCACCAACTAGGGAGTCAAAACCTTGAACTTCAATATCTCAAAACAACTCAGATTGAACCTGATAACTCAGAGGTGGTGTGACGTCTTGATGATAATGTTCAATTTAAATGATTCACTCTACCTGTTCACTGCGTATTATAGACGGGGGGATGGAGAAGAAATATCCAGCCTTCACTCCCTCCATGGCAACGGAGGGTTTCCCATCAAAAGCATGAAGCAGGACTTTTTCAACACCTGGTTATGTATCAGAGGCACTGAAGGTCACCTCTCTAACATTCAAGTAAATAATCTCAAAATACTTGAAGTTCCTCAGTTTAGTATAATAAGTAGCTGTAACTAGATATAAGGACATTTAGGTCTTAATGTCCGGCGTGTATCAACATTTATTGAAGATCGTCATTCATTACGTTTACACACTGGCCGTACGGATGCCCACAAGAGGAGTTACAGTTGTCAGCAAATGCTTTACAAACACATTTAATTGTCTGACAGCGCTATCATAGTGTGTTATAATGCATTTATTTTAAGTATACTGCTTTAAGGTTGTAAAAGGTTGGTCTACAGGGAACGATGTAAACCAGTTGTCTACCTTGCTCCTTCAGGAGGTGGATGGTGGGTCTCCCTGCTGATCGCGAGTGAACGTTTCTGACATCACAACAAACAAACAAAAACACGGTTAAGATCATGTGTATGTGTTAATGTCATGTTGCTGTTTCAAAATCAGATGAAGCAGAGTTAACGCCAGCGACAGTACGACTCACAGAGGGAGATCCAGTTCCTTGGCTATCTGCGACTGACGAATGAGAACCTGCCGCTGAATCTCTTTGTCGGACTCGTTACCGACATATCTGGGTGTAAAATCTAAGCCAACCTATGAGGACAGATGAGAGAAGAGAAGAAAGAAAGAAAATAGCACTAAGGTAGTTAGACATGGAGATGTCATATCAGAAGAGGAGGAATGCTAGCAGTTTGTGTTACGAAGGCTAAGAAGCATTGAATCTTTACCTCCCCGACAGCAGCGAGCTGATCTTTGTACTTCTCGATGATCGGTAGAGCAGCATCTAGATCCTCCACACAAGACAGAAGAAACTTCCTAAAGTGTTTGATTTTCATAATACTCATAGTTTTAATTATATTAAAGCATCCCTACCTGGAGAGAAGCACTTCGATGTTGTTCCGGGGAAACTTTTTGAACAGGATGGACTCCTAAGCAGGGGAAAACAAAACCTGGAAATCTAAAGAAGACAGGAATTGTCAACAGAGAGAGGTGGTAACATTTTACAGACATCTGAAATTAGAGTTACCTGTGAGATAACGCGATGATCTTGTCAAATTCCACGGCATGCTCGGCCACAGCTAATAATACCAACACTCCAGCCTGAGAAAAAAAGAATTAGCTTAAAGCTAACAGTGTTTAACCAGATATGCTTCTTAGCTGAGCAGACTCACCCTTTTTGAATCCTCAATAACCTCTTCTATGTCCTGAACAATGATAAAAAAAAAGACATATTACAATCCCCGACATAAATACCAAAACAAGTTTGTCTTAAAGTTGGGTTGTACCTTGTCAAAATCCTCAGAAGAGATGTGACAGTGACAGTCGACGTAGCCATGCATGTGGACAAACTGACAATATCAAAACATCCTGAAAACGGGACAGAGTGCGCATGCGTACACTCGTCGGAGCGCCAGATTTAGAACACAGCGTAGCCCAGAAGAACGGCGCTATCTTAAATCTGATTGGTTGAACGTCATGGGTTGGACATTGAATGTGCTTCCTGTTTTGCTGCTAACTTGAACCTCAATCACGTTAACTCGTATCAAAAATGATTTCGACCTGAAATGGCAGGTTTAACCGTTTTTTCATTGCTTGCAGTGTTGCTATTAATTGACGCCAGCAGAGCTAAATACGAAGCGAACTGGGAATCCATTGATTCCAGGCCGCTGCCAGAGTGGTACGATCAGGCCAAGTTTGGTATCTTCATACACTGGGGGGTCTTCTCGGTCCCGAGCTTCGGCAGCGAGTGGTTCTGGTGAGGTTTGATCCCAATTTCTATCTCTTTTCGTATCGTTATTCAAAGTTCAGATAGGGAAGTAGATCCAGGAAGTGTGGCCGCAAGAGCTTGTATCCAGGCAACCACAGTCAGGTGATCAACTGTTACCATTGTATGAAGGAAGTCTTATTTCTGTATTTGAAGGTTGATTAATAATGAATTGAGTCAAAAGTACATGCAAACATTTCACAACATGTCATCAACAATAAATTGAAATTGTTGTTTGACTTGCATCACATACATTTATTGCCAAATCAGAGCCCCAACCTTCCTACTGTCTTACTCTTGCATTTGTTTTCTGTTCCAGGTGGTACTGGCAGAAACGAAAACTAAAGCCATATGTTGACTTTATGCAGAGGAATTATTCTCCAGATTTCAAGTATCAAGACTTTGCACCACAGTTCACCGCCGAGTTCTTCGATGCCAAAGAATGGACAGACATATTTGCCTCATCAGGAGCAAAGTATATCGTCCTGACTACAAAACACCATGAAGGTACAGTGCAAGCAAACACTCATCATAGACATAGTCACCCTTAACCATACCCTGCTTTATGTTCCATTTTCATATAGATTGAACTATAATTCACAAAGTTAGCATCAGAATTTATTGAAGAATTGAAAATAGCAATTGAGACTATAATCCCATTAGGAAATGATAAGTGAGGTAGTAAATCAAGTGAAAAGTTGACCCTTTTTTGCAACCAGGGGAGTCGCCCCCTGCTGGTCATTAGAAAGAATAGAGGTTTAAGACACTTTCTCATTGGGTCACTTTTCAGGCCGGGAAGTCACGTCCACTTCTTTGTTCTCTTTAGAACATATTGATAGACATTCTATCTCAGTATTTTTTTTGCATCTTGACAAAATAGTTTTTTTAGGCATATTTAGAGTTTTAGTATCATGCTAGCAGCCACACAGGACTTGTATTATCTCTCTCAGGTTTCACACTATGGGGCTCGAAAAACTCCTGGAACTGGAACGCAGTGGATGTCGGACCCAAGAGAGACCTGGTGGATGAAGTGGCGAGCGCGCTCCGAGCGCACAGCAGCCTGCATTTAGGGCTGTACCACTCCCTCTTTGAGTGGTTTAATCCACTCTTTGAACAGGACGCGGCCAATGACTTCACCACAAACTTCTTTCCTACCAGTAAAACTCTGCCCGAGCTTTACGAGCTGATTGTCAAGTACAAACCAGAGGTGCTGTGGTCTGATGGGGATGGAGATGCACCAGACCAGTACTGGAACAGCACTGGTTTCTTAGCCTGGCTCTATAATGACAGGTAATGGATTGTACTCATCAAACGCTGAATGTACTATTTTAGTCAGTTAGCATGATATCCACTTGTTTTCTGTCTCAGTCCAGTACGAGACACCGTGGTGACAAACGATAGGTGGGGTCGTGGCTCCATCTGCACCCACGGTGGATACTACACCTGTGCTGATCGCTACCAGCCAGGACATCTGCTCAAACACAAATGGGAAAACTGCATGACCATTGACACAAAGTCCTGGGGCTACAGACGTAACGCCCCTCTCAGCGACTACCTCACCATCGAGCAGCTTGTGGCGGTGAAAATCTCATTACCCTTTATACAATTTCTTTAGGTGACCAATCTGCTGAACAGATTCATCTAACACCAAGTGGACATGTGTGAATAAATGACAAAATTAACACATTAAAATGCCACCTACACCTTCTCCCTCATTAACAATTTAGTGAATGTGAATATGCAAATATTTTCATTTCAAAGTTGAACTGCTGGACACAAGATGTCTCCTACTTTACTGAATGTGAAAACACCTTCTAGTGTCAAACTCTCTGATGCTTGGGCATTGAACTGTAGGAACAAGAAGATCAAATTAACTCCGCTGTGCGTGTGTTTCAGGCTTTGGTGGAGACTGTGTCCTGTGGCGGAAACCTGCTGATGAACGTTGGCCCCACACACGATGGAAGGATCTCTCCACTGTTTGAGGAGCGTCTGAGGCAGATGGGGCAGTGGTTGAAGGTCAACGGGGAGGCCATCTACAACACCAGCGCATGGCGAGCTCAGAACGACAGCTTCACTCCCAACGTGTGGTACGTCTGACTGGTTATTGGACATGAAGAAGAATGTGACAAACATCTGGTCCATCTGTCTGTGGAATGTTTATAGATGTTGTATGTATAACGGTTTCTCAAAGGTTTACAAATCAATTGGTAATCATTAGCACATGATTGCATTTATCAGCTCTGTATAATTTCTAAACAACTTTTTAGATGACACAATCTAACATCAATTGTAGCATTACTAATAATAATGGGACCATTTTAACATTTCATTGAATCATTTGGGGTCCAACATTCAACAGGTACACTACCAGACAACAGGAAAAGGCCGTCTTTGCTATCTTAGTTGAGTGGCCCAATAACGGTTCAGTGATTCTTAGAGAACCAGTGGTGACAGAAGGACAGACTCAGGTAAGTTGCACTTTTAGTTTAGTATTCTAATTATTATTATTATTATTACCGGTATATATCTCTGAATCCTGCCGGATCTCCTTTGCAGAAGAAGATACTGACACCAGTTTCATGGTGGTTAACTAACATGAAAAACTAAAGTAAAAAACCTCGTTGGTGCACACATTGTCCACCAGAGAGCAGTCACATTTCACTTTATTTTAAAATGCCTCTTGTCTACCACAATGTCTACCTGCCAGTTAATGGAGTGATTTTACTGATTTCTTCAGATCTGGAAATTGAGATGTTGCTTTATGTCAGGGAGGAACATGCATGCAACACTGCTCAGATTTCCAATAACCACACTCCATATGAGGAAATAAGGTTGAATCATCTGTCGAGTATCCGAGTATTAGTTCTACCTTGATGATGCCTTTCTTCTAAAAAAAAAAGGTGGCGCTCCTCGGTCACGGGTCTCTGCAGTGGGAGCCTGTAAAGCCGAGCGGACTAAGGGTTCTCCTGCCCCATCTGTCCTTCAGCCAGATGCCATGCCAGTGGGCCTGGGCACTGAAGCTGACAGGTGCCACTTAGAGGGAAACCAGATCACCTGAGAAGGACCGGACGAAGCTGCAAGCCTTAAATTACTGAACACAAATCTGATTGAACTCACATTTTTTTACTGCGTGTAAATTGCACTTTTAAAAGGACGACATTTCTGAAAAATTATGACGAAGAATGCACAAAGTCAGTATTTGTACTGGAAGATCAGCAAATAATAGTTTGAATCACGATCCTGTTTGTAGGCCTGGTGCATGATAAAAAATACATGTGAAGGATAAAGATTAATATCGTCGCACTGGATTAAGAACTTTAATGGCATGATGAAGACTGATGGATTAGGCATCAATCTACAGGGTATATATGACAAATGGGAAAAGCCAAAATAACTGAATGTTTGTTTTTGTGCACTTTTCTGTTCTTTTAATATTTTTTTATACAGTTTTACACCGTCTGCACTGAAATCAATGAGCTTTGTTTTATGTGAAATTTGAAATGAATAAAATCATTGAAACCTTCAACCCTTCATTGTTTAATGATCACAGGTTTAAATGTAGAATTACTGTTGGATTTGTAAGAAATTGATATCCGGGTATCTCAGGTGCTGCGTGCTGGCGCCCCCTGCTGGGTTAATTTGTAATTACACCATAAGACGTGCAGGACATGTTTCAACTGGTCTCTCCGGCCATGAAACGGAGAGATTGAAAATAAAGCTCCATGTAATGCATCTGACGATTGTCGGCCTGAAGAAGGTATGTGCATGTCGCACCGCGGTCGGTGAGCCGCCGCTCCCCGCTGCTCCCCGCCGCCCCCCGCTGCTTCACACCGCCGTGTTTCACAGCCGTTTTTGCGCACTGCTTCTCCCCCGATCCTCGATGGCTGTAGGTGTATTTGTCACCTGAGATGGTGAGTCCGGTGCAGAGCAGATCTCACTGTTGTGTCTGCTCTCTGTTGCACGCCTTTAATGTAGGAGGTCCCTCCTCTGCAAATGTTCCATGACGTGCAGATGGGGGGTTTGCAAGGGGTTCTCGGGTCCCTGCATGTCCTTCCCCCCTCAGCAGGATATCCCCAGTCTGGGGCCTGCACATGACAGCTGGTCCCCTAAACAAAAACAACTGAAAGCTGTGAGGATGCAGATCACACGTGCACAAGTGTACTACGGATTGCAATACAGAATGTAAGTGAAAATAGGAGGCTTTAAGTAGAAACACTTTTTAACCCATCTTTTTCTAAAGTTTCAATCGTGGTTGGGCTGGCAGCAGATGTGAAATTACTTCATGTGGACATCATGAGTATAATTATCTGGTTGCTTATGTTGAGGATTCATGCAAATTGTATTTGAAATCAGTTTCAGAGTTAAGGTTTGTTTTATATGAGAAAGGAAAAATGAGTACAACTCATTCTGCTTCGCTAAGTCATGATTTTGTATGTTCTCCATCGAAACAGAGAGAAAAAAAATGCTTGTTTAAACATCGACCACTGCTGTTGACTGTCATCTTATTTGCAGGAAGGTAGATACAAATATCGGGGGATAAATCGGTGCATGCTTCATTTTCAGCCATAATTATTCAACCTTGAATGAGAGCAGAAATTTATATTATAGACCCAGAAATTGTTTGCTAATCTTGATGAGTGACGTCATGTTAATTAAGTGTTTTAATTTCTGTCGTCCTGAAAAGTTCAACCTGTCATCACATACTGATGCACCGTCTGTTTGTCACGACTGAAGCACCAGTTTCTCCACTCATTCCTGCAGCCGTGCTGCTGTAATCTGTGCTGTTAATTATATACGTAGACAGAAACTGTGAAACGGTTACAGACTTTTGGATTCGTTGCCATGGAAACACACAATCATGTCAGATTATTTTCAGGTACTGCTGTGGCAAAGTAAACCCATTTGAAAGGCTGATTTAAAGGGACGGTTACGTTAAAAGTTTGTTAATTGATCAGAAAGGGAAAGAAATGGGGTTTTCAGTTCAAAGCAGCAGTGATCGGTGTTTGTGTCAAGTGTTGGTTCAACCTGTAGTGTCTTCTAGTGATATCTCAGTCAGCCACATGACAGCCAGCAGGGAGGAAAACCTCATTCCTTCCATTCATAAACATTCCCCCGCTCCCTCTGAGCTCTGCCCCCTCGGTCTCTCTCCCCCTCCGTCTGGTTAAGTGCTAATATCATTAGAGGCCTGCTTGTGTGGCATTCAATCACATGCAAATTTGTGGCAGATTTGAGCCGGTCAGCAGAGCCCCGGTGTAGCTGTAGATAGTGGAAATGCCGAGCGGTGTGGAACATCCTGGGGGACAGACCATTATATTTATAGAGACGGGTGACTTGACCTTCACTGCACATTGAGTATCAGCCATTTTAGTGCCGCTCCTCTAGGTACTGAATACAGCATAATGGATCTCAGCTGCAGTGCAGTTAGCTTCAACTTCATCTTCAGTTTGTTACAGGCGATATCTAATAATAGCTCTCTGCAATTCCATACTGTGGAGCCGCTCTGTCAATACACAGTCTCTGCATTCGCTGCGTTATGGGCACAGAACAGGTTTTTTACCAAAAGGAAATGCACTGCCAAATTACAGTGTGCTGTAAAGGAAATAAATCCCAGCTCATAAGTTTGAAACATTTGTGCCACTGTGCAGACTTTATATTAAGAGTAGGACCGGCTTTAAAAATGCCTTAACTCCATGAAGCACAGCTGGTGTAAGCCAAAAGCCAAGGACTCCTATTCATAGAGGCACCCAGTTGTTCTCACCAGTGTCACAGAGGGAAACTGACGCGGATGGTCAAAGCAGGTTAGGTATTTATAGTTGTGTAAATTATATTCTATTTAATATGTATGTTACGGACGGCTCAATAATACCTTTTCTTGTCCGATATAATACATCATAATACATTTGTATGGATGCACTTGGCTTAACGTTGCAATCTGAAAAAGCATCACACTCAAACTGTGAAACCAATATTTCACTCCTCTAAAGGAAAAAATACAAAACCTACAACGTGATTTTGTTCTGAAAGACCTGCTTCTTTTATTGGACGGTTTTCATACATATTTTAGCTGAATTTGTGAATGGTCGGCACCATGCAAGCATTTTAAATCTGAGTATTTAGAGTAAAATACTGTTAAACAGATGTTGGCAAACAGATCTGACCCGAGGTTTGAAGGATTCTTCCTTGTCTCATGCTTCATCTTTTGTTTTGTGAGAATCTGTCAGGTAGTTTTTGTGTCACAAATCTAAAGATGCAGGTGAAAATCTCCTTGGTGGATGTAACAACGAAACTTCCAGAGATTTTCCAGGTGCAAGTGAAAGTATGGATCAAGTATAGAATGCATATCATTGCACTATTTATCTTTGGTTAATGTGTGTGTCGAGGAAGTATCTCCTCAGAAGGTTTTCCGAAGTTGTTTCCCCATTATAGAGGCTGTAATAGCACACTGAACTCATACATCTGATCCACAGGAGGTTTGCAGCTGCACATAATCTGCAGTATTGTCCTTGTTTTTGCCGCGTTAATGACACCCTCATCACGACTCTCTCCATTCACAAAGCGAATCCTGTCGTGACGGGAAGAACTGGCTCTGAACAGGCAGTGGGTGTCTCAGAAATCACAGAACACGTCTAATTTCTGCAGCGTCCTCACAGCCAGCCGCACGCCGTCTTTTCATTGAGTTCCTCTCGATATACACACTGAATAGGATCATTCTGTGGGAGATGTACATTCAGAGCTGCTTTACCATGTGATTAGTCTTTCAGAGTACTTGTCACTCTGCATATATCCACATGCTCTGTCCAAATGATTTATATAGGAGGAGTGAATATGTTTAATTTGTGACTTCTCCCTTCCAGATCACACAATTTCAGGCTAAAATAGATAATTGAATCTAAGGATGAATGAACTGCGGCTATCGAGAAAGGGGATGTTGAGCTCTTTGCATCATATCTGGCTCCCTTCTTAGAGTGTAGTGTGAGGCAGCTGCTGCCGAGCTCTGAAACACAGTGAGGGAGAGGAAAAGCGCCCTTAAACGTGGGCTGTTGTGTAATCCCTCCCAGGGCCCCTTTGCTATTTTTGTGCCTGGGTCCGCACGTCACGGTTGGGTATTTTCTCTGGTGACTAGCTTGCATCAATAGATCTTCTAATGTACACGCAGTCAGCCAGCAGCTTCATGACTGATGGGACTTTACCTTGCTAATTTATTTCTTTATTGTGGCTCCGACATGAGGAGAATGGAGAAACGGACTATGCAGAATGATGAATGTCACATGTGACTGTCGATATGGGACAGGGGACTGTTCAAATGTCAGGTTTGTATGAGGATTATATTTGATATCTGAATGTCAGCTGCTGAATGAGCCGAGGATTTTTCTCCCCATCAGACTGTGTGCTTGATGTCATTCTGATCACAGGCAGGGCTGTGGATTGATTCTGCATGCGATGTGCTGCTGTTACAGTACCACAGAGGGTTTTACCGTGCAGCTTCTCTGAAGCCACTCGTCTCCTTATGATATTTATGGATTTGTTGTCAGCGTGAGGCTTCTTGCCTGTTCCCTTTAATGGCCAACTTAGCTTCTAATGATGTAATGCAGCGGAATAACGATGCTCTCCGTAGCCAACGTTTGTTTTCTCTCTCATGTGGGGTGCAGTAAAAGATAAACCTCAGGAACGTCTGTCGTTCAGATAAAGATTCATAAAGTCATTTCTCCATTCATGCGGACATACTGTACCACAGTCTGCCCACAGCCATCCTGAAACACACCTACTGCCACCCACCTGCCTCCTGTTGTTGCACGTCATTGCTGCTGTGTCATATATTTCTTGAATAGCTTGTTGCCGTGAGAGATTTGGGTGCAATCTTTACACGGAGAGCCAGAATCAGTGGAGGGAATGGAAACGAGTGTGTGAATGCCAGGTCCCCTCTCTATCGTCCTCTCCTCACAGGCAGGCTGAGCATTGTTTCTGCCCGTTTTATCTCCCTGTCACTTTGCACCCACATTCCCCTTCCACCGTCTCGAGGCTCAGAGATGATGGAAACTAAGCAATGAGGTCAGATCGACCTTGAAAGGGAGCTCCCTACCAGGCGTATGAATTTCTGTTACCCCCAGGCTCCCCCACTTAGTTTGCATCTGTAAACCTCCCTGTTGAAACATGGATTGTTCCAATGTGCAGCAGCCCCTCCGTCCTCCGTCGCCATCCTTCATTACAAGCTCTGTATGCTGCTGTGCGAGAAGCTCTCCAATCTGTTTGAAAGCATAAACATATCAAACCCTTAGTGCCGAAACAGGCGACGGGCTTGCAAAAGAAAATAAAAAAAGCAAAATATTTTCCTCCCTACATCTGTTTTCAAGCATCTCACTGAGTCACCTTGGATTCGTATCCTCTGGATTAATGTCTGAGGAGTGTGTGTTGTGCTAACAAAGAAAGAGACGGAGTGAGAGAAAGAGAGTGAGAGTCGGAGGATGTCCTAATTAAGGGGAACTCAGAGGGTTTGAACCAGATAATCTTACATAACCTCGTTAGGGAGGACACAGCATTTGATACTGAGAAGATGAAAATGACGTGCCCTCAGAGATCCGTCCCCATGGCGTGCAACTGTAGTGGAGAGGCAACATGAATTCACCTAAATCCTGAGAGGGTGATGTTTCTTGTTGAATTCCTGGATGTTTACCCACAGTTTTAGGTCCTGTGCAGCGCGGAGTCGATGACAACAGTAACACAGGCAGTTTTAAGTGTTTGACATGCATGGAAACTAAATCGAATATAACGCTGACGTTTGTCAAAAGAGATGAGCAAAATATTGGTACTTACATTTTTTGTAAATGTACTTGATGACACCTATAGCCTCTTCTTTAATCATGTATTAATACAAAATAGGCTCCCTATGATGACAGATAGATATTCACATTTAGTATTGTACTTTCAGACAAGTAGTGTTTTATATTTAGGAAACGAAAATGAAACTTGATTGTGAGATGGTCTCTTGTTGAAGAACATGTGGTGAAGGGTTCGACCTATTTTCCACACCCACACACATAAACTCAAAATAAACATAAACACATGTGCAACCGTTTGTGACACACATACTGCAGTACGGGCTTGTACCCGTGGCTACTTATGCACACGCCTGCGAGTGTCCACGGGGCTTCGGTAAATTTGGGGCATCTGCCAGGGTTGACATGGAGGTTCATTTGGTTTTTTTAGAGGCTGGTTAAGACACAGATTGTTCCATTCCTGCTGTGCTGGAGCTCATTACAAACTGTATCCTCCAGTTTTATTGGGAGGACTTTTGGGAAGCGGCCTCACTCTGAACATGTGGATGTGCACTGAGGTTAAACAGTGAAATTGATCATGGATCGTTACCATTTCCCATCTTCACTTCTGATAACTTGAACACCTTGAACGTTCATAAACTGCTGTTCATACATTATCCTTTTACTCTAATCCTCAATTCTTTCTCATTTATTTCAGATGACCCTTCCCTGAAATCAATGTTAGTATCATTACTGATACATAACAGATATTAGCAGATATTACCCTTGAAGATCTATCCCAAAGAAAGTGACATTGGATTCATGGAGTCACTTGAAACTACTGCAGAGGTGAAAAGCTCTACAGGAGGTCAGGAAAGAAATGTTGCACCGAAAAAATGCACATCAGCCGAAATGGAGGTCAAGGGGCGGCACCAACCACTTCAAGAAGGCCAGAGCAGAGACACATCTGGTTTAAAGAAACAGTGTGACTCAGGGAAACTAATGAAATTAGAAGATACACACTTCCAAACCCAGACAACAAGCACTCAAGACAATGAGGGGTCCTCGTATCCACTACAGGCCACAAAAGCGTTTCCCATCGGCAGACAGAAAGCTGTAGGTCAGGTGGTTTCCGCTCAGTCGCCAGGCAGCTGCGGACCTGCTTCACACAGAAAGTCCCCCAGCTCACCTGATCAACTGTGTTCACATTCAGGGATGGATCAACTGTCGGAGACCGTTTGTAAGGTGGAACAGAAACAACAAAAGCCCGGGAAGTATGTTTGTGATTACTGTGGGAGGGCGTGTGCCAAACCCAGCGTGCTTAAGAAACATATTCGCTCCCACACCGGCGAACGGCCCTATCCATGCGTCCCCTGCGGATTCTCGTTCAAAACCAAGAGTAATTTATACAAACACCGCAAGTCGCACGCTCACTCCGTCAAAGCTGGAACGGTGCCACTCTCAGAACTTGGTTCCTTCAACGCCGGTACAGACCAGGGGTCTTTTGAAGGGGAAGGAGAGTTATTCTCTGATGCTGAGCAAAGCACGGACACAGACGAGGACACTCTTAATGACCCACTGCTGCTGCTGGACTCTCCAGTGGAGGGATCAGATAACACTGCTGTAAAAGTACTAAATCTCGTTGCTCAAAAAAAGGGATCCACGTCAATGTCAGCTCAGGAAGGTTCATCCCATCCCCAAGAAATCAATGCATCTCCCACCACTGCCGAGGCTAACCGTGCAATTCAATCTTGCACGATCAAACAGAGGCTGGCACTTCGGCTGTCTGAAAAAAGAAGCAGCGACTCTGACCACAATTTGTCCCTTCCAAGTCAGTCCAGCAAGGGCAGCACAGATTCTGGCTACTTCTCGCGCTCCGAGAGCACAGAGCACCAAACGAGTCCTCCCAACACAAACGCTAAATCCTATCAAGAAATTATGTTCGGGAAGTGTTACAGGCCGAGCCCGAGACAGACGACAGCGTTCGTGGCCTGCAGCACGGACTCGAGTGAATATACTGGCAAACGCTCGCAGAAAGGAGTTTCCCGGGTTTTCACCCAGGAAAAAGACGCCGTTGAGTCAATCAAGATAAATACAAAGTCATTCACAATAGAAGAGGTTAAGGACCCACTGATAGACAGTTGCTCTGATATGGGGCTGCTGATGAGAAGCAACTCAATGCCAACGTCCTCCGCAGTGTGTCTGACTCTGCCTCAAGCCCTCCGAGGCAGCCACTCTTTTGATGAAAGAACGAGCAACGGAGGAATGAGGAGGCTGAGGCGGCAAGCTGCTTTTGAACTCTCCCCGCATGACAGCCATACAGATACCGACAGTCAGGGAAAGATGAGTGAGAGTGGCATCTCACCCTCAGGAGTGGAAATGGAAAACTCTCCCTCTGTGGCATCAAGTATGAGCCATCAGAGACAAGCGATGGAACTGGCGACACGGAAGCGTCGGAAAGAAAAGAGGGAAGAGGAGGATCTGCTGGGTCAGTATGAGGTGCATCATGAACAGTGTGAAGAAATGTTGGATTCAAGTGAAGGCTACGATTCAAAGAAAGGAAGCCAAGGTACCACGGCCCTCGTTAAAGGACATTCTTCAAGTGTGCTGACGCAGCTCGACAGGGGCGACATGGACATATCGGTCAGCCATGAAATGTCCGGTCGCAAAACATTAGGAAACGTCATTTCAGTTATCCAGCACACAAACTCGATAACCAGGCCTCATGCTGAACAGTCGGATTCTTACAAGTATCATGGGCAGAGACAGGAAAGTACTTCTTCATTTCAGCCTATGGAGGAATCATATGAGATGGAAAGGAGCGATAGTCTACTGCGGCAATCCTTTCAAATGGGCCCCAAACTCGTGCGCCAGCCGAACATACAAGTCCCAGAAATCAGGGTCACCGTGGAACCGGACAGTCCGGAAAAAGCTTCGGAGCCGCAGGTAAAGGAGCCAGAGAAGCATGTGGAGGAGTTTCAGTGGCCACAGAGGAGTGAAACTTTAGCACAATTCCCCCCAGAAAAACTCCCTCCGAAGAAGAAGAGGTTACGCTTAGCTGATATCGAGCACTCCTCCGGGGAATCTAGTTTCGAGTCCGCCTGCACGAGTCTCTCCCGCAGTCCGAGCCAAGACAGCAACTTATCTTATAGCTCCGCCTACTCCTTTGACAGGGAGGAGAGCTTGAAATCCGTCTCTCCGGCCAGGCAGGATGAATTTGGCAAACCTCTCGAGCTCTTGGCTGTGCCAGGAAGTGGTCACTCTCTCTCCGTGCTCAACCAGCGTCAACAACATGAAATGAGACGCTCCTCCTCGGAGCAGGCGCCCTGTAACTTGCGCAAGGAATTCCCGGAGGTTCGCAGCATATCATTTGACTATGGCAGTCTTTCTCCAACGTCCAAAGTTAGACACATGGACATCGTGGCCGGCCACTCCGCTGTGAAGGAGAGAAGGAGGGGAAACTTGGTGCGGCAGGAGTCGTTGAACATGGACAGTGAGGTAACACAAGTGTCATCACAGGTGGTTCCACAGTACCTCAGCAGCACCTCCCCTCCGTACACAGCAGTTGTTTCTCTGCCAGAGACTCTGCCAATATTTTCAACCGGGAGCACCTTTCCTCAGCTGTCCCATCCGAGCCTGTTAGTTCCTGTAAGAATCCAGACTCATGTGCCGTGCTACGGCAGCCTAACATACACTACAGTATCACAGATATTAGACAATCAGTACGACGGCGTCGGCTTGACGATGTCCAACTCTTTCAATCAAACTTCACGTTCATCCGGAAATACTGACTCTCATAACGTATTAGCTCACACCAGACCACCTTCGATGGTCACACTCAATGTCGAAGCCCTTGATTTGTCATCAGCTAAGCTCAAGACAGGCATCCCTCTCTCTCTGACCTCTAGGACTATCTCAACCACTAATGCATCCAGCGGTGGTGCAAACAAACGCATGCTGTCCCCTGCCAGCAGCCTCGACCTCTTCATGGAGGTGAAGCAGCAAAAACGTGTGAAGGAGGAGAGAATGTTTGGGCTAATTGTCGAAGAGCTGAGTGCTGTGGAGTTGGGGAAATGTTATTTGAGCGAAGAGAAGGGGCACAGGTCAGAGATGCAAGCTGCAAGCACGCCTTTAACTCAGACAGACTCACATAGGAGTACATTTATCACACTTCAGCAAAAAGTGACGGAGGCCTCTGACCACAGCGTTGAGTCAGCGATGGAAAGTAGCTCCGTGGAAAGCTGCTCGCCTCCGTATTCAATGATATCAGTCAGCGAAGTCAAAGAAGCCGGCATGGAGAAACGAGTGCAGATGGATCTGGCGGCACAGCTGGCTACCAGTCAAGACATCCTGATCTCAGACGTCGAGCATTCAGCGCTGCTATCCCAGTTTCCAAGTCTTCGCACGACGACAGGTGTGAGCTGGTGTTTTCTCAACTACACCAAGCCGAGCTGCTCCCACAGCAGCGCTCCGTTCTCCTCCGTGTACGCCACCTGGTGTGTGAGTTCCCACAATCCCAACCCTCTTGAACTAAGCACCAGTAGTGCTCTGGCTCTGCTGCAGTCCAAACAGAGGGGAGACAAGGTTATATACACCGTGGCTGCCATGTGTCAGCCTGGCAAAAGGACGCTGGTTTCATCCCTCATCCTGTGGAGGCAGACAACTGAACAGGTGGGATAATTAGTCATTCTCAGCATAGTTTCTGAGGCATAAGACTGACGTAGACCTTAGTGATAACATCATTGTTTAGCTTTGAGTAGATCTGACCGGCCTTACTGTAATGAACAACTGAATGACAGCGAGAGATAAATGCTTGCAATGTTGTAATATTAAATGACATTATTAACAAGTATTCGAATCCTTTTGGAAGGAGGTTCAGTTGCCGTTTGCCTGCTTGCCGGGTACGAAATAATGAGCTTTGATTCATCTCATGTTCGGCATTCACTCTTGGCAGTGAAAATAACACAAATATTATGCGACTCGGATGTTTCAGTCTTGGCGATGGGATGTTTTTTTTCTCTATTGCAGCATCAATTTTTGATGTAGACTGAAACTTTGGGAATATTAGGAAACCAGAGGGACACTTGGAGAGTGCAGGCCAAAACTCTACTACTATATCGTCTTTATTTCCGCAATTGAAACCGTCATATCTGAACATATTTCCAAAACGTGTAGAAATATGAATGCGTTTGTCATAAAGGTCCATGTAATGAAATGATTCGTACTCTACCCATGCTGCACCGCTCCGACAAGTCCGGTGAATATCAGCCGTTTTTGTGAAATCCTTCTAACAAAGAAACACACACAGAAACCAAAGGTAAAACACAACCTCCTTGGCGGAGGTAATCAATTCAATCTGCGTCCCAGCAGCAGCCTAATTCCTGTTTACAAACCAGCTGTGTAAAGCCAATGTGTGACACACACTACTGGCAGCATCACGTTACGTTGTTAATGTGGTGTCCACCTAGAAGGATGTTAACAAATTGTTTGCTCATCTGATTCAGCTGCAGAGGAAACCGGAGCCCAAAGAGGTGGACATTTCTTACGGGAAGAAGGTGAAAGACACCAGTTTCAGATTGAAGACTGCCAAGGAGGAGTGGAAAGAGAGGGAGGCTTCCACAACCCAAACGGTGCCAACACGCATTAAGATCTTTGAAGGAGGGTCAGTCAAGATATTAGTTATCATAACACGTGTTAGTTCTGCTGACAGCAAATACAGAAGTTATATTAGGATGTTGGACCAAGCATCTAAAGGCCTGCGCTGTTTTCTCCTGCTCAGGTTATTGTATTTATTTCTTTGTTCTTAATTAAAGACTCTATCTTTCAGGTACAAGTCCAATGAGGAGTATGTGTATGTAAGAGGTCGAGGTCGGGGGAAATACATCTGTGAGGAGTGTGGCATCCGCTGCAAGAAGCCAAGCATGCTGAAGAAACACATCCGGACCCATACAGATGTGAGACCGTACATCTGTAAGGTCTGCAACTTCGCCTTCAAAACTAAAGGTGAGCATCTATAGATTGAAGTGAATTACACTGACCCGTATAGATAATACACAAGTCTTGTTATTTACATAAAAATGAGTTTTAAGTTTAGCAGCTTGATGGTTTAAAATTACTTCTAAAATAAATATTAAATAAAATACAAAAACTGTTTGAAAATCAGAATCTAAAAATAATCTTTGCAGCAGCAGCAGCAAACCCCTGTAGTTTCACAGGTATTTATAGGTACGACTGTATCTTGCAACATCAGCTCATTTGTGTTGCCACTTCATCTTTCTCTCCACTTTCTGAGATGCTGCTTGTTTACTTAAAGCTGCAGTAGGAAATGTAGGATGCACGAGAACATAAAATACATGTGAAATCACTGTTAATTGCAATCCCCCAATCATTTACGAAATCCAAATGTATTTGAGGGAAAACCGGTTATTTCTTGTTTTTTTTTCCCAAAAGGAAACCTGACTAAACATATGAAGTCAAAGGCGCACATGAAGAAATGTCTGGAGCTGGGAGTGTCTGTGACGATGGATGACACAGACACACAGGAACACGGTAAGATGTTGACACATGTGTAATCCAGCCCGTTCATAGTGGAATTAATCCATCTAAACTAATGTGTTTGTCTTGTAAAGCAGACGACATCCAACAAGAGTCCAAGACCGAGTTGGCAGTCGCGACCAAACACCAGTTCTCAGATGCGGAAGACTCAGACGGCATGGACGAAGAAGTCGATGAAATTGATGAAGAAGATGATGAGGACGATGAATATGAAGGTGATTCCACTCCAAAGTTGCGTTCCAGAAGTACGAGTCCTCAGCCGTGTGGAGTTTCCTCTCTGTCGGTCACAGCCAGCGCTGCTATCCATGGCTGCTCCATCACCTCTCTTCCCGGCGCCGATGCCCACCAACAGGCCTCGGGCAGGCGTACCGGCTCAGACCATCGGCCCGTCTTTGCAGCCGACCAGAGAGAGAAGTCTGTTGATGAAGACTCCTTGACTATGCTGTCCCCGGATCAGGCGAGTTTCCTCTTTGACCCATACTCTTCCTGTCTCCTCTCTCCTGGCTGGGAGTCTCCCATCAGGGAACCCTCCCCTTCACGTCTGCGTTACCCATCGCCGAGGCGAGAATTCTCCCAGCGAGGTCGCGCCTCTCCCAGATGGGATACTTCCCCGCTGAGGCCTGGCTCACCCGGCTTCACCCCCATTCAGCACCTCTCACCGGCCTCGATTGAGCGACCGATGTCCCCTGGAGCCGATCTGGCTGGAAAGCGAGAGTCTGCAGTCAGAGGCAGGCAGAGGGTTGTGTTGAGAGCTATTTCACCACGCAGGGGCTCCCATCAACACAAAGGCATTGGCGATAAAACCCGACACCAAGCAAAGATTGACATGGCTCAACAACAAGGCGCCTTTGAAATGGAACTGGTATGTAACAAGGTGGATGCTGCACCTTATTAGTCTTTTTATGGGATTGATAATTTCTTTATTTGATGTCATATTTTTCGCATTTCTATTTATGGAATATTTCATATGATCAAAGATTTTGGATTTGTTTAAGCTGATCCCAACTCTGCCAATATGTCTTTTCAGGATCAAAGGGTTAACTTGGCTTCCAGTCTGCCTGGCGCTGCCAGTTCTCATCAGCAGAACCTCCTCAGTCACCTTCCTCTTCACTCACAGCAGCAGGCCTTCACTTTGCTCCCCATCGTTCCTGTCGGAGGACTCCAGATTTTACACTCGCCACCTTCCTCCAGCACTGATGTCACCCCCTCCTCAGTGTCGAGCCCCCAGAGCATTGAGGGCCAGCAATGCAGCAGCAGGGAGGGCTCTTTGCACGGGCCCGAGATGGGAGAAGAGGACGTCATGGGTCAGAGCCAGCTGTGCCCCAATCAGGCCACTCAGGAGAAAAGCCTCGACTCCGGCGTCAGGGACATCCGACAGGAGGAGAATGTCCAAACCTGCTTGAAAGCCATCGCCTCGCTGAAGATAACCACCGAGGACCCTCATTAGACCCCCCTCTCTCCGTGGCCCTGATCTGCACCACTTGCAAACTTGTCGTCCTCAGCCCTTTAGGCACATAACCTTATCTTTGTCCCGTTAGAGGCAATATAATAACACTTGGTCTGGGCGTGCACACACCCCAGGCAGCTTCTTTGATAACCGAGTGGAGGTGAAAAGACCCACTCTGATGTACTACTCTCCTCTGAAACGATCGGACAAACAGCAGGATGTTTTGCAAAATGAGGAATCATTATTGGGTGCAGGTGCAATATGGAAAGATATTATGACGATATGCCTTTGTTTGACATGGTAGTTTGCGTACAATTGCACATAAATTATATTTATGGATTCTGTACAAATGTCCTTAACATATACTCCTTCTTAGATGCATAAAAACAGTGTATTTTAATGTATGTGTACTTTGGAAATAAACTGTTGTTTAATGTAATCATATCAAGGTGTGACGCAGTAGTGCAGTAAATAAAGACTATTTATAAGGGGAAATGTATGTGTATTATGAGACAGTCTGACCAAATTTTAAGTAGATGCTTCTCGTGCAGTTTGGTGCTTCTGATCAAGCGGCAAGAGTCTGTGCCTTTACTTTGCTTTTCATCATTTCGTTACCGCAAGGTTGTCATTGAATAAGGAAAAATATTGAGGTACTCTTTATTCAGAAGCGCTGTCAGAAGGTTTGCTCAAAGAAAATCTTGTTTTGCTCTGTCAGTTCTGCTGGCGGATTGGATGCAGCTTGATTTATGTGAAACAATCTTAAAACGATATTTCTTATGTTGCATTTTTCTTAATGTTGTGATTTTTATCTTGGTAAACATGCATGGGATTTGCTATTGCACAAAACTAGAGGAAGTTAATATGTAATTATGAATACCGTAAGATGTATTTATATATTAGTAATAAGCACTTATTGATACTGGTAAATATTTGACTACTATTTATATGGTATATCTGTACTTATGCAGCAGTGATGCAGTTATGCAGTGAGCCGCGCTGGCATTGCTTTTGATATCACGTCTTTGCTTTGATTAAACAGACAGCTTTTCTCTCTCTTACACAGATGACCATAAGTATTTCATGAGTTTTAACGATGCACTTTCATCCTTTCATCTTAGATGTTCCACTGACTCGGTCGGTGGAAACGGGGAGTAAAACATGTTCTCTTGTGGTTTTGAAACATTCCAGTTATTTTTCATGATCTCATTGTGTGGAAAAATTGCACACAAATTTAAAAGGGGCTACGATGATCAGTCAGAAGTGTGTTTTCTTGCATTTCAAGTGTAAATCAATATCACTTACTGTAAGTAATACCTGGGAAATGTTAACAGCGTGAGTTGGTTGAGTATTACTGTGCTTCAGCTCAAAATGTAAGTAATCATTCACCAGATGCATTACTTCTTCTCTGTATATATATACACGTGTAAATCTATGATTTCAACTATTTTTGCAGTGTTGAATTCTGAAAACTTTTTATGTGGTTTATCTCTTTAAGAGGTCTGCAGCTGATGTGATGGAGGTTTCATGAGAACAGCACGGTGCTCGTTGCAAACAGTGTGTCTCATCTTTAAAAAAAATACTGTATTCACGTTTCAATGTTACCAGAATGGATATCGAAATCAGAAAACACTTTGTTCACTCGTGTTTACATAAAAAAACGTATTTAAAGGTGCACTGCTTTACTTTTGTGTTTCCCTTTCTAAAGGTGTATGTAGCTATGATCTCATGGTTCTGTAATATTTTTGTCTGGTTAACAAAGCAGATAAAATGTGAAGGGAAAGTGAAGCTTTTTTTTTTGTTTTGTTTGCTTTTGCATATGTACTCAGATTGTGATGTTTTTATTGTGTATTCATATTTACTGAACTGCATTGTGCCTCTCATGTCGATGAACTCCACTGTAACACACACAGAGGACAAATCATTTACCTCTGAGCTAAGATTTATTGAGGAGAAAGCCTCAGTAGCCAATCCGTTGTTTAGCTATTTGCATCGAAACTGGTTAGTCAGGACGGAGTGCCTCTTTTATGCGATGAGGAATTTATTGTTTGGTGCTCTACTTTTTCAGATTAAACTCAAAAGTGTTTTAAAAGAATACGCTTGTAACCCAAGAATGTGTGTCATGTTTATAACTCAAGGGTTTGAAGACTGAGGTGAGACTCCAACCAGTGACATCCTCTGGTGAAAACATATTACTGCAGTCAAAACATGGAACAAGAGAATAAATGAACGTTTCCAAAAATAGTTTTCACCTTGAGGAGAGCATTGAAACACTTTCAGGTTGTTTGTTCGCATCAAATCCAACAAACCTGCACCGTGTCTGCTGTGTATCAGCTGCATGTTTCACTGGGAGTTAATACTACATGTGTTATTCGAGGAAATAACTGTGATCTTAGAGCGCCGACTCCGACACTCTGTGTTGGGAAGGAGGTCTGTTCTAATTCTGGCCAATCAGAGAGACAGTTCATTTCTTTCCCCTGCCCGGCGACTCGGCCTGTCAGACCCATTTGTTAGAATAATTACAAGGCTGTTAACAGCACCCCAGCCTAAAATAAAATTAGTACTGCGTTGCTTTAAAGCAGCAGAGGCGTTGCATAAAATGGCTGCCTTAACAGAAAAGGTGTTAAATAATAAAGCGTTTCATTGTATTCAGACACTTTTAGTGTTTAGTGTGTGTCACACTGCGGGCTGCATCACTGCTAGTTCTACAAGCAGAACAGTTGTTATAAAGTGGGGTGTCCAGGACGGACACAGGGACAGGCGGTATCTCTGTCCTCCCTCTCCCTGCTCTGAGTGAGCTGTGCTTCTCGGGTTTATTTTGAGGTGGTCTTATCACAGCTGTTGTGTGTGTGGTGGCAGCCTGTGCGAGCCCCTCGACACTCTGCCTTTTCCCCCTCTAGCCCTTGCTCCTGGTAAGACCCTGTTTTCTCGTTACCCTGCTTTAGCAGGACATTAACACTAACATAGCATACGAATAGCTTTACATTTTATGTCTTAATGAAGCTCTTTTTCCTTAATATGTGCTCAAATGCTTTTTTAAATGTGTTGGCTTATAGATTAGAAGATGAAGCTGAAATTAATTGAGGCTTGTCCGTGCATTTGCTTACAAAATAGGAAGACACTCATTTTCTGTTCAAAGATAATTTCTTTTTAACATCTTCTTAATTTCTCTTATTGACGGCCCTACTTTGTCTCCTTGTACAGCGGAGAAGTGATCAATAATGCAATTTCTAACAGTTACTTGGAAATCACACTTTCTTGAATACAGTTGGGTCATTTATGCAACACAGATTTTTTTGTATTGGGTATTAATAGTTGTAAAATGCAGCTTTTGCAAGCATAACCACTGACAGTAACATCAATAAGAGTGGATTAGAAATAAATAAATATCTTTCCCATATTAAGAAGTTCTTAAAATAGCTTTGGGGTCTGGAACAGGTGCCATGTGCTCTGCTTGTGAAAGCACAGGCAGTGTGAAGGCTGCACTAATTTTATGCACGTAAACAGGCTCCGACTGTGAGCCTGTACAACAGAAAACAGTTGCAAAGGGCACAAAGACACAATATCCATAATCATCACTAATACGATTTGCAATCATGTTAATAGTGTGTAATCGCTTTATTGCCAAATTTTTTTCCCTAAATTTTAGTTAAGCCCAACATGCTACAGTATTTAATAGAGACACTGTATGACATGAAGTAACCTCAAACATATTCCTTCTGTTCAACAATATCTTCCTGGCCAACACATTCAAGAGGGGTTATAAGGGATTTACCATTTACCCGGGCTTCTACAGGGCTGGACTAAAGGGGGGGGGGGGGGGGGGGCGGATT